>OMNW01034712.1:115851-164574 GCA_900303245.1 Selene dorsalis | reverse complement strand
GGGAGGGGGCGCTGCCATATTTCCACCAGCTGCAGTTCAACACGTTGCTTGCAGGGTTAAAATGGAGGGCATTGACAAAAGAGGAATTAATATTTAGGCCTGACCCAGATATGGATCTACAGTCTGCAGTCTTTTTGGGGGGGTGTTGGATCACGGAGCAGGAGGGGTAAAGCTTAACAGACCACTCTGGTTGCTGAGCTCCTGAAATATAGATGACACAAGTTCAGTGTGGGCTACAGAAATTCATTAATATTCCCTTTGGAGAATGGGTTAGTGTTCCCTCCTGACTCATCTTAAGACTTTGGCAAAGGGCGCACCAAGGTTTGCTGCATGGGACTCACACCGACACTTAGAAAAGATCACAGCAAACAGACGGAGCCTAACGACCTGTGTCATTGCAACCACTCCCCACTAACAGGCAATTTTCTTGAACTTGTGCACGAGAACCAATCATCCACATTCTTTTCTAGGTATGCTTTTATTGATTAGACACCAATCAAAATCACATGACATCCATTACAAATCACTTCACCGTACTCTCAGCTGATTCCAACAACACAAAAATGTTGACTGGTCAATGTGTGCAGAAAATATATCTCATGTCATGTTTAAGGTTTTTTTTTTTTTTTTAGGTATAACCTGTCACTGAACCCTGCCCCAGGAGTTATGGTTAAATTGCAAATGTACTGAGATTCATATATTCCACTCTGAGTGAAGCAGTATGTGAATTCTGGTTTATGGAAATCCAAGCTATCTGAATCCTAGTTGCAGAGAACCTGATGACTCTTCCCTCTCCCTCTTTGCATTCCACAGGTCACAGGGGCGAGGGCACTTACTCTCCAACTAATGGAGAAAACAGGGACCTTCAAATCCCAGTGATCTGAGAGGGAGATTAGCTCACTGTGGCCATGTTCCTCATCACAAGCAATAGCCAAAATGAGTCAAACAAAAGTGACCCTGGTCTAGGTGTGGTTGAACTGAAATACCACAGTGTAGCAGCAATGCTATGTGAATTTTCCATGTGAAGTTACAGGATGTGATGTCATCTGAGGGGGGAAATCTGCGGTAGATGTTGTGATATTCCAACTCCTTGCACAATTTGTTTTACCTTCTCATTTTCCACCACTATATCTTGTTACGTCTAAAGACACAAACTCCCTTGATAATTCTGCTGCAAGCAAAGCGAGGCTCCCTCACTGCTGTCGCAGAACTCAAATGTCCCATTCACTTCCTACTACTCCACGACTGAAAATATTCATCTACTACTGCAAACATGGAGGGAAAGCTGGGTCCTTGCTTACTGGGCAGCTACCTATCTACCATGTCATAATTATAGCTCGCTGTGACCACAAGAATACATCTTAAATGAGCCACCGCGCAAGGATTTGTGTGCAAGAATGGCTCTTTTGTAACATACAACAACTGGGATTCGAGATCCTAAGGTTTGTTTATCACACAGCTACAAAGAATGCATAATTTAAGAGCAAATAACAGCAGAGGCACAGCGAAAAACGGATTCAGTCAAGACATAGCAGTTACCGTGGTCATTGCCGGTGAAGATAGGGAAATGATTTATTTTGAAGACAGTACACAGCAGCGAGGAAGATTTTTTCAAAAAGCATGCTGCAGTGCATACTAACAGCTCTTGGCCGGCGCAGTGTACAGAGGAGCCTTTGACGAAACTGGGCAGCTAAGTCCTCTCTGTTCAACAATTCTTTCTACTTCGGCAACACTAAGCGGGAAGCTTTTTCCAATACATCTATATTCTAAACCTTTTTTCCTTTCCTACTGAAGTGGAAATAATCAGCTGGTGCAACTGCAGCACGGTCTGGAGCATCTACATTACTATACAATGAGACTGTAATGCAGGAAGGTTTTTGAGGGCTAGACTGAGACGTATAAATGATGTCTTTTCAAGCATCCCTGAAGCAGATGCAGTATAATGAAAACATTCATGTTTTCCCCCCATTACCTATGCATTCCTCTGGACTGAGTCAGGGTGGATAGAAAGAAGAGTTCAGACCTCAGTCAGCATTCTTTGACAAATCCATTCGTTCCTGATGAGTAACTCCAAACTGCCCACTACTTATCTCCGACTTGCTTTTTTTTCCCCCGAACAAGAATCACAACAGGCTGAGTTAGATACCACCTACACCATGCTAGGGGCCTGTGGGGTCATCGTGGTTTAAAATTGGCTGAGTTGTAACCATGACAGTACCACAGGAAAATCTACTTCGCATCCCCCGCTATCCCTCTCTCTCACAACTCAGATGCCATTAAAAAGCCATGGCAGTCGAAAAGATTCTGCCGTGCAATATTTCCATACTGGAGCATGGGAGCATACTGTAGCCTAAAGCTAGACACAGCAGACATAACAGCATAAACTGCTCTGTGAAATCCTCCTGTCTTCATCACCAAATTAGACATAAATGGGCACAGAGGAACATTTATGGGCCGAGACAAACCTCTCACTATGTGTTGGGGAAATGTTAGTCTTAGTTAGTTGAAGGAGGGAACATTCAGAGTGCAGGTGTGTAGAGTACAAAGAGGCTGAGTCAAGAGGCACAAGTGATGAGGAGAGGTATTCAAGATCTTTTCCACATACACAAATTGTGACTCACACACTTCGTGGCTTACATGGCA
Source organism: Selene dorsalis (assembly GCA_900303245.1). Taxonomy (NCBI): domain Eukaryota; kingdom Metazoa; phylum Chordata; class Actinopteri; order Carangiformes; family Carangidae; genus Selene; species Selene dorsalis. Next base: position 161,931 of record OMNW01034712.1, on the reverse strand, counting down.
GTTAACCCTGTTTGGCTCTGGATCATAACTTGAAAAACTTGACTTGTGTTAGCATGCTGTTAGATGTACTAAATGAAAGACAAGCTCATTAACCTAACATTGTATGGGTCAATTCTCAATGTTTTCCAACCATGCCACACTCATTTCCTGCTTATGGCCATCGCTACCATGGAAATCAACTTGTTCAAACTAGAAACTTGCTTAAGAATGAAGTCATCACAGCAGAGTTACAACAATCACGCAAAGGAAATTCAATGATACAAGAGAAATTACACACTCCACTGGAAAACTTTGTTTCGTGTAGTGAGCTATTTATAAGGTTTTACTGCTACATAGCCAAAGTTACCACCAACAACTGTTTACTCATCAGTCGAGCAAAAACATTTTGAAATGAGAATGAGTCTTTGTTGAGTTAATCTCCAAGAGCTCTTCTAGTGCTTCATCTTATCACTTTCATGTCCAGGATGCCCTGAAGAGGAAGTGCTACTCAAAGGCTTCCATTATAGATGCAAATAAATAGCTGTTAATGCTAATACCGCTAGTAGTAGCATCATGCAAAGTTACAAACAGACAGTTTTTAATGTTTTTGGGAGCGTTTAAATTCAAAAACAGCAAATGTGCTGTAGAAGTGTTAAGTTAGGTTAGTGTTTTTCCTCTGCATTTTCTCATGTCGATCTAGTCGGACAATGGTCTGTATCTGTCTCACAATTTAACTATGGCTAACTTTGTTTGCATAACAACCACATATTCTACAGCTAATCTTTCAGTGTCACTTTAACATTATGTAAACATATTGTACATACATCACAAGGATATAATGTAATTAGGATGATTACAGCATCAACTTGTTCTATGTCTACATTCTAAACTTGTGAGAGAAAAGATATAATGCCTAAACCTGACCAGCAGGACAGCAGAAGTGTAACCAGTGTGAAGCCAGCAGAGAGTTAAGGGGAATTGATGCATCAAAAAAGTTACCACAGTGTTCTGCAAATACATATTTGCATAAACTTGTTCTTCTTAATTGTAGGAAACAGGATGCAGTGTTTTTCAGTTGGTCCCAGACACATAACAATCACATCTACTGTGTATGCCAGTATGTCAAATTGGCAGCCTTGAGGGAGAAGAATCACTCTACCCTAGAAATAATTAATTCCCCTGTGGGGGAAATTGTAATTGTAAGGTTTTTACCTTTTTGTAATAAGCAAGCAAAAAGAAAGATAACTCGTCTATGTAGTTGTCAAACAAGTACTGTGAAATAGAGCGTATTTGCTGTCAAATGACCACTGGGATGTGCATATGTACTGGATGAGAAAATTTCTAAAGCATGACCCCTCTTTGTGCATTCTGCATAGGAGCAAGGATTTATTAAAATCCTCAACCATAGTCCACATAGTAATTTACTGAGAATCCAACAAAATACATAAAACTCCTTTCCTCCCTACTGACAGAAAGCAGACAATTGATGGAGGCTTGGTATGCACTTATCTACAACCCCATCTCCTGCACATAATCACTCACTTTACCAATCCGAAAAAAAAGGAAGAAAAAAAAAAACCTTAAATAGGTCTTTCTGCCCTTGCCCTCCACTTCCACTGCCAATATCATTAGCAGATGGCTTTCTGACTCTAGTGCTATTACACACCAAGAACCTAGGTAATTCAGGAGCCTCATCAGAAAATGAAGAACCGATTAGAGAAGCAGATGGAGCTTTTAGATACGAACCAACTAGCTTGTGTCCAAAACGACAGAAATGAAGCCTTGCAGAAAATATTTGTCTCCTTCTGATAAGCTGCAGTAACAGGAAGGAACAACAGTGCTTGGCATTAAGAAAGTCATCCAAGTGAGAAGAAGATATGGCTGAAAATAAACATCCAGACGCTCACAAAAGAGAAAGAGGAGGAATGTAGGGCAAGTTCAGCCTCATTCACAACACCACTGACATCGCTGTGCGCTATAGGTCACAAATATGCAGACAGCTGTATTTACCACAATTGGAGACAATCCAGATGTGTTGTTGTTTACATGAATAGGCCACAGTGCTGCCAGAGCTGGTGGATGCCAGTCAAAGCACAGCTCTATTGTATTACTCTGGAATTTCCTGGAGTGTTTTTACTTCTTGTGGTGGTTTAAAACGATGACTGAGGCTTTTCCTGAAAAGTCTGAAACAGCAGTTTGTACAAGAAATAATAACATGGTATCATGAGGAAAACACTAAAAAATCAGATGATGTAGTGATAAAAATAATACCACCTCATAAATAGCCTAAAAACACTGTGCTAATCAGCTTTTAAAAACCCAGAGTCAGACAGGACTTCCAGACAATTCCTGTGTTTGTTTCCCTGAAATTGTTGTGACCGTGCTGGAATCAGCATTCAGTCCACAACTTAATTATGAGAGGCTGGCTGCAAGTCATTCCACATGTGTTCATGGTGGTTTGCCACCCAACAAAGCTGGTATCACACCTCAGTTTTTCAGACTGAATTGTTGGAAACCTCTCCTAAAAGAGCTATTTTCATAAATCTTGACTTTTTCCAGTTGGTTAAGACATTATGAGAAAGTATTGGAACTACACACTTCACAGTAATTATCAACTTAAAGTCTGAGATAGGGCGATTGATTATTTTTGTAATCAATTATTCTATCAGTTGCTATATTAAAGACACCCTGTGAAGGTTGCCTTTGGTTATAAAAGAGTCTCATATTAATGTGGATGAATCTTCATTACCCACACTTGTCTGGGTGTCCATTTTCGATAAATATATCGTTTTATCTTTGTAGTTAATTCATATTATTATTTAGTGGTCGACTCGCCCAGCGTTTCCTCGGAAAGACAGAGCGATTTACTGCAACTGACTATGCGCAGAAAAGAGTGAGAAGCTTCTCTGCACCGGACACAGCGAGGCAGGCGGAGCAGGTCGGAGTCACTAACCTCAGTGGTCCTGTTGCTCCACGTCTGTCTCACACTCCTAAAACTGCTCACAAAAGAGTTATTCTGGAGCCCTGACGCGCGAGCCAGACAAGCACCTTTATGGCAATAGGCATCTCGATCTGCGAACATGTTTACATTACATTACGTCTGGTCTCTCTTTCCTTATTTCCTGTCTCATTTTAGATCACTCCGCTGAAGTCTTAACAACGCCGCTTGTCAATAATAAAAGTCCACGTCAAACACAAGAGGTGTATGCTGTATATTGCGAGTGTAATTGATTAAACGAAGCTTCGATTTAGGAAAAACAGCCTCAATCATTTTTTGTAAATTGAATATTTTTCGAATTACTCGAGTAATCGTTTCAGCCCTAGTCTGAGATCTCACCCACACTGACAGTATCCTCCAAGGCTTTTAAACATCTGCTAGAGTAGATGGCAACTTGTCTCATTTTTCATTCATGATCTTATATTCATAACTGCTGATTGCAAGTGATCAGGCCTTACAAACTCAACTTACCAGCAAGTCTACTTTAATTGATATTGCTCAAAGTAATCAAAGGGTGGTGGTGCTGTGGTTAGCCCCCTCACAGGAGGAAGTTTCTGAGTTTGTGTGTTCATGTTCTTGCTGTGCCTGTGTGATCTCTGCAGGTACATCACCCACCTCCCACAGCTCAAAGGTTTACTGGCAACTCTAACTTGTCTGTAGGTGTGAATGTTAGCATGTGTACATTGTTCGTCTCTATGTGTCAGCCCTGTGATAGAGAGGCAATCTGTTCCGGGGCGAATCCTGTGCCCTATTTTGGACGAGGACTCCAGCCCCCCCCACGACCCAGCACAGTTAAGCAGTATAGACAGTGGATGGAAACTAATCAAGCTCGTCTCTTATTTTAACAAAGTCTTCTTCACTTGATGAATCCAGGAAAATCAATTTACTTCCCCTGTTTATGACCTTTGCAATGAAAATCTCACAATGAAAACTATTAGTTTACAACAACGTGAACTTATGGGCGTGTACAAATACATGTTAATTGGAAACCAAGGAATCTGAAGGTAAAACAGCTGTCAAGTATATAAGCCAGTGGACAAAGGAACAAATCATAATGACTCTTGGCTCTCATTTTCTATTGAGGCCAACCGATGTCTGACATTCTTTTTTTTACTTCAAACTCCACCACAACACACACACAATCCCACTCAGCAGCTTTTCCGAGGGCCCTAAGCAGATCAGTGGTTTAATCGTTACAAACCTCATAATACAAGACAATAAGAGGAAATCAAATCAAGATCAATTTACCCACTTATGTACTCACAGTCTCTAATGCGCCACAATGATCACTTGACAATGAAATTACCAAACATATGTGCATCAACTGCTTTCATGACTTCTTTAGCCCTTTATTTGGGATATAGTTAATATTACATAAGTGACTGCCTTGTGTCACATTTGCCAAAGCACTGTGCAATCTGGTGACAACACACACACTGCAGTTATGAATAATATTGCCAAAGGGATGCAATGTACAGACCTAATGGTGAAAGCTTGCAAGCACTGACTGAGTAATCAATTGCTCTATCACAGCACTTATCGAATAAACAACAAATGTGGAGTGGAGCAAACCCCTAATGTATTTCTGAACCACAAAAACCTGGATCCAATCAGTACAGAAGAGAACGAAGAGAAGACTATGAAAGTTTTTGTTTGTTTCTTTTTAAATTGCCTCAACCTTTTCTACACTGGAGACACATGAAGCTGGGTAATTAATTGTATCTGTCACTGATACTTCAACACGTATTTTTACCCTAACCTACTTTTACCCTACTCTAACCGTGTTATTAAAGCCCCTACAAAGAACTTTCATTTTGTGTTGATTTTGGTAACCCCTGTGGACCAGAGTGGTAGGATTTTACCAGAATGAAGACTGCATTTTGAATTAGCTCTAGCGCGTATTGTCGTAAAGATGCTTATCTGGCTCGTGTGAGCCGTCTCCGGTGTGAATCGTTTTGTCTGGAGGACCGACCCCACCACTGCCTCCTGAAGGTATAGAGTTACACTGTTTAGAAATAGGTTATCTTCCCACTGATGGCCTCATTTGCTGTTATAGGTCATACAGAGTCATCAGTAGAAATTAGGGACTTTTGCATATACAGTTAAAAGTTCTTTGTAGGGGCTTTAACCAGATTGAATATGCGAGTGCTTTCCCACTACTAACCTCAACAACACCCTCAACCTGTCTCCAAACAGAAGAGCTGATAAAATCTCAAAACATTACACCCACCTGCAAAGTGGAATCAGTAAACACAAGAGTCTCTACTCAACACAAAACACATACTTGTCATCCAACGGCCTTTGGACTTGCTGTATGTGAACATCATTTTACTGGTAGTGACTAAATTGCCTCCAGTCTCACTATATTATACTATACTACGCTACAATGTAAACTACACTACACTACGCTGTAGTATACTGTACTATAATATACTACAATATACTGTGACACAGAGGTGAATTCAGGGTCCAGACACCACGGAGGTCCCAATAAAGTAAAGTTACAAAGATAATGTAGTAGATTAGACATAGAGGGAATAACACCTGGCAATAACAGCATTATGCCACACAATATGAACTGATACATGCCTCACACAGTGGGTGAGAAAAACTGTTACTATTGTTTGTCAACTGTTATTATAGAAACTGGGCGTTTTGCTGACAGTTAGGATTACATCAACGTTAGCTGAAGAAACCGTGAGCCAGCCTGGGTGTGCCGTGTCGGAAAGGAAAACTATTCAGTACAAAACCCAGCTGAGTAATTATCAACACACACACACACCGCAACAGTCAATCTGAACAACTAATTCGGTGTTTCCCCAACTTCAGGGAACCTGCAGAAAACACCTAAGTTTCAACTCCCAAACAGGGGGTAACCCTCCTCTGGACTTCACGGGGCCGACTGAGTGTAACGGCAGCTGACCATCACCACGAAGCCTCGTTAACACACACTTTGGTGGAGTTAACGCACCGCGACACCGAAACCTTAGTTAAATCGATGCAAACATATTTAAATGTATGCCATGCACGAGCCCACCGGAGGGGCCACCATTAAACACAACAGCGTAGCTAGTAACACAAACGCTAGGTAAACGTTGACTAGTCGCTAACATAACGATAACTTCCCATAAACGTAAAGTCTACTGCTAGGTTGTGTTTACCAGTTAGCGTAGCCACAAATAACATGATATATTATACAGTAAAACATTAACACGAGTAAACGACTAAACTAGTCTGTTAAAGGCAAGGCAATGACTGTTTATTTGTATCGATTTTATAACAAACGGTCATCTCTGGGGTCCACTGGTCGCTCGTCCTTCCTTTTAACAGGTGTGGTTGCTTCTTATCTGATGTTATCAACTCTCTAGAGGCTTTATGAACAAACAAACACTTATTCCAGCCCGTTAAGACAGGTCTGAAGCCTTACCAGAGTACGAGTCGTATTTCTGCTCCTCGGCTGATGCTATCTTGGTGACTGCATTAATAGAGCATTTCGAGGCATTGACTCTCCAAACGCAAACCGCTCCTGCAACAAAAAGCCCCACCTTCCGGATATGAAAAAGTACGGATGACAGGAAGTGACGACATGATCACCGCTCGTTCAGTGTGTCACCCAATCAGACCGTCAGAAACCATCTGTCACCACCTCCTTATGTACAGTCTAGGGTTAGTATACAATGTAAAGGCTGACACATAAATATAACAAATCTCTGCCAATTAACTGACCTCTTAGCTTTTAATGTTGCACATAGCCTACTTGACTAGAAATTACACTTTGCCATATAACACAATACATATCCAAAAACGCAGTAGCTCAAACTTTGCTTGTTAGTTAGTTGTAAGGTTATGGGCACAAGTAATCTCTAGTAAACTGGATTAATGTTGAACTACGGTTATGACCTTTTAACAATAAAATTACAGCTAAACCAATAAACCTTTACACTTGCTTAAACATTAATTCTAGCAAACCTGTAAGAGCCCTCTGGATTCAGTCTTAAAAATAGCTACCAATAAAACAGTGTGCACGTATTTGCCCTAGTTGTCTGTGGTAACATCTGGATCCAGGTGTCTTGAATCTCATACAACAGCAAAATATGTCAGAAGACCAGCATGTTTTCTAATAAAGTTATCTGAATAGTGTGAAGAGGGCAGCTTTTTGTCTGTAAAACATATTAATTTGATTTTTTCTAATAGATTTTTACATTACATACATTTCTACAATACATTTCTTGTTAGAGCACTGTAGCAGTACACTATGTGGCCCTGAATGAAAATAAGTAAGTATAGAAAATAAATGGAATGCATAGTAATAGCACAGCTGGAGGCTTTTTAGGTCAAATTTGTGAAATTGAGTAAAAACTTGTCACTGTTCTCTCCCAAAAGACTTTGTTAACATAAGTATTTAAGACCACTGGCCTCAAATATGAAAAAAGAATATAATGGTCTTCTCATCCAACATGTACATTTTTCATTTCAGCTTCTTTTCATCTTAATTGCAGCAGGGACATTGGATATATATATATACAATGTATTTGTTTTTTAGGTCTCAGCCCTCCAGTGTATAATACTACAACTAAGTGCTCTGCTTTTTATGCTCCAGAGGGTTTTCTTTCATTACATGTATTTATTCTTGGACATAGACACAAAAAGAAAACATTCTTTATTAAACACAAATATGTTATATATAATATGTTATGTTATACTTGATCTTGTACAAAAAACTCTTGGCATCTATACATGGAGGACATTTAATTTCATCAGGAAATTCGAATTCTATTCTTCTACATATGAAATTGTAAATTTAAAATCAGTTCTATTGTATGACAATATGATACATACAAGGATTATTATATCCTCCCACCCAAGACAGAAAAAAACACATTGCACTGGTGGACTGTTTATATTCAGTGTCTCTTAATGAGGATTTTGACCTTGCACTTTTTCTACACTTGTTTTCCCACTTTATGCATAGCCTTGGAAGACATGTATGCTTCACATCACCGAGCTGTTGGGGAACCAGGCTGATCAATGGCACTAGTAAAAGTGCCTAATCCACCTGTTTAGCCTTGATGGATCCACTACAGGCAGTGAATGTAAGTATCTTTGAATCACCTCAGCAGTGCACAGATGAGTATGTACTCACATTCTGTTCAAATACATTGATGACTTTATGTAGTGTCAGTACTTAATTAATAGTAGCAGGATCAAAGTGATTCTTTTTGCATGAAAGCCTTACTTTCATCTTCAGTCTTAAATATATTTTCAGCAGGGCACAGATCATTTTGTAGATCAATCTACAGGCGCAAGTCATAAAATTAGAAAAAAATGGAAAAGTTAATTTCATTTTTATAATCTAATTCAAAAAAAATGAAACGTTCATATGGTCTACATTCATTCATTACATGTAGAGTGAAAGCCTCTTTGTTAAAATTTCAATTATGGCTTACAGCTCATGAAAATCAAAAATATGCTGTTCCTCTGATTCGTATAAGGAAGAAAAAAAAATAATAGAAGGATTGTTTCATGTCATTTTTTTGCATCACTTCTTGTCCATGAGGTTTGCTGATTAACTATAAAGTGAAAAATCTGGATAGTGATAGTGTTTGGCACAGCCACTCTAACTTCCAGCAGAGAAAAAGAGGGCTGACTTCTTGTGTGCTCATGTATGCAGAATACAGACTTAAATCCTTTAGCTCTGCTCCTTTCCTTCACTGCAGGAGGGTGCAAAAGTTGACCTTGACTAAGTGGTTTAGATAAAACCTAAAAAGCACAGCAATCAGGTATCTGCAGACTCATATGCACAAATGAAGCTGGTGGGCACCCAGTCAGGCTCTGTGAGCAGTTAAAAGAAAAAAGAAAAACACTGCACTGTTGTAATTGTGCAGATGAGAGGACTTTGTTGCTTTTGGCAAAGGATGATAAGATGGTGGGCAGTAGAAATATACACTGAAAAAAAAAAACAACACTCTCAGCTCCCAATCTGGTGCACATCCTTCACTCCTGAGCAGTCATGGCCGCCACAGAGTGCCAGTCACCTGCATGTTTCCATTTGGAGGCACTTTTGTCTGCACAGCAGCACTTAAGACTTCAAAAGTGCTACAGCTGAGGCCACGCTGCCCACTAGTACACCACCAGTCTAAGAGCACAAATTCTATTTTAGTTGAGAAGAGTGACACCTCTGCTCTCTAACATTGCAGACGGCTTCACAATCAACAAAGCTGAGAGACTCATTCCATATTGTATGATATTAACAGTCAGGGAATGATCATTGAGCGCATTAATCATCATCGCCACCAGGTGGAGCCTTAAAAGCTGCGTGGTAAATCAGGTCATCTCTAAACAACCTTTGAGATATGACTTGCAATCCAATCCATTTTGGACATTCCATGATTTGTCATATTGATAATGCATTTCACATTTTGCTGGCAGTATGTATGAAACACATGAACGGGGCTAAAGACTCCTTTTGTTTTCAGTACCATGAACATACAGTTTCAATCTAAGGGAGCACAATAATCTCATCATAAATTTCAATTGCTATCATCAAGTTATTCATAATTTGAATCATTATTAAAAATACAATTCAAAAAATGCAAAAATATAGACGTATTACATTATAGTACTTCTGCATTTTTATTGAGATGTTAAACACTGGTTTTGCACTTGGCAGGAGACATATTATTAAAAAAATATCATGAATTTTAAGGTATACAAGATCACATAGGACAAAAAGCATTCAGTGATCTTCAGCCAAAAAGAGGCCACAGCCAACTGCAGTTGATTTCTGTCATTAAAAACTCTGAACTTTGAATGAGTTGAAATGATCCCTTGCAACATCAAATTCAGTGACAGCATCAATAATATACATCACCAGCAAAAGGTTTCTTTTCTTACCTCTAGTTATTGCAGTCTTTCAGTCAGTATACCAGAGAAATGTGTCATTACTGTGTACTGAGCTAAGCTGCACACAGTTATTTGTCTCCTTGGATGTACTCGTACCCAAGTGTCACAATCCTACTGAGGCAAAAATATCATCTATGTCATCATGGCGCTCAGAGGTGGTGGTCTGAGGTGTCGGCTCAGATGTGGCCCTGCTTCTTTGACCAGGCTTTGACAGTCCTGACACAGACGGCTCACTGCTCCTCCTTCGTCTCTTCACATGTTTCCCTTTTACACCCATTTTGACTTGACTCTTGAGTGACTGACATCGCGTTCTCAGCCGAGCCTTTCTCCTCCCTGGGGCAGAGGAATGGCAGGTTCTCATTGCTGGCCCTTGAGGAAATGTGGCCCAGCAAACATCTCGTCTGAAGCTCTGCAACTTCCTCTGGGTACTGAGGATGAGGAGAAATCATATGAACGTGCATATTTGTCACAGAATGATAAAGTAAGTAGTTTATCTGTGATGTTGCTCTTACTTGTAACCTGCATCCTCTAGGCATTTCATCTTGTGGCACTTCAAACGCAGGAAGGTTAAAAGACGTTTTTCCTTATCCATCCTCTGGGATCTGCACCACAGGATCATTTCTTCGAGATGGGTTGCCATGTCTGCGAAACTAGTGACTTCTCTCACTTTTCTCTTGAATTTTTGTCTCTCGTCAGCCTTGTGAGTTCCCTGCGTGAAGGTTTTGCCCTTGAGTGCCAGTGTAATTGTTAGATAAGAGAATTAGGTGACGGAACTTTTCATTTAAATATTCTGCAAAGAGTAAAAGATGAAAGAAATGATGGTTTGATTTACATACCTCTTTAAAGTTTCTGATGACTTTGAAGAACGGCTTCATGTCAGTGTCATGAACTCTACCTGGAAAAAAAACAGTAATGTTACTATTGAACATTATAGAACAATTACAACTCTCTTTCAACCTGTCATTGCATTGCTTTGGATATTTGTATTCATCTATACTATGTTAATAAACTGGAATTAACAAATAAGGAAGAATGAATTTAAGCCAGTGTGTCTGTGAACAGTGAATAAAGCCCTACTCACACCTGGCATCAACACAAGTCTATCTACACGTCTCCACATGGGTCTCAGTGACCACTTGTGACCAGATCTCACTTCCCAGCTTCATGTGGGAACAACCAGGTATGTGTTTGTATTCACACTGATAAAGGAATGTGGCCACAAGTGAGAAATTGAGTTTTATAGAACATCTGAACAGGACCTTAAACTCCGCACCTCTTTCAACAGCAACACCTAGATCTTCCTTAACCTTCTTTTGCTGGTTCTTCACTTTAACAAAGGGTTTCTTTATCTTCTGCCATTTTTTCTTCTGGTCTTTGGCATAGGAACCATGCATTGGGTGTTTGCTTAGTAACACTGCATCAGAGGGACACAGGAACTGAGCCAGGTCTGCTGGCAGGGAGAAGTCTGTGAGGAAGGGCATGGGCTGGGCAAGGGCTACTTCTTGAAGGAACTCCAGGAGCTGTTGGTACAAAGTGCACAGGCAAACCAGGATACCACGGAACATCACCCTAATGAGACACAAGTAAAGGTGGATTTAGGCCATGGAGGCTGTTTTATAAACAAACATGACTACCATTATACAGTAATACAAATTCAGAGCAGCAAGCTAGGTTACCTTAGAGCATAAATATCTTAAAGATGTAAGAATGAAGAAAAAACACTCACCACAGACGACTGAGCATGCTAGTGAGCACCATATTTGAGATCACAAACTCCTCCCATTTCATCTGCTGCTTTGAGAGTCTGAGCCAAAAATCTATTAAGGCAAATCCTTCACATAAAGAGGGCAGACCAGACAGAATCAAGCTTCAGTCAGCACAGAGGTATACATTTGCAAACACAAAACACATAAATCATCAGGACTAAACATCAAGACGTTTCATAAGGCGCCACATCTGGGAAGGATACACAAAAGCCCTGCTGCAGCGATTCAGTGTGCAGCTCATCAGCTGGGCGGCTCCCAGGACTTTGAGACAGAGCCACTCCAGCATGGGTTGACTAGGAACATCACACTCACCAGCCTTGATGCAGAGACTTCTAAAAAATACACACGCACACAAAGTCTCGGCCACTCCTGCAAATTTTTATCTTCACTGCATTAGCTACTACGGTAACTTCTAAATATACAGAAGTTGGACATTATTCTTCTTATTTAAATTTTGTGCTTGAATTGTTTGACTATATTTAAAATGGTCCGCAGTGACTCTGAGCAGTTTGTAACATGTCAACTTAAACCTCCCCAGCTTTGACATGGCACAGGTCTGCACTGCAGGGTAAAATAAGCTGATGAAAACAACACATCACTCTGACTCAGTCCTACCTTTAGATTAGTCTTTGTACTCTGTCATGTCTCTAGTGTGTCTGTCGCCTGCCAGTGTTTTATTGTCATTGCGGACGCCCTCCTCTACTTTTTACTGCACAACTAATTTACTTCAGTCTGCAAATAAAGTCACATGAACCTGAATGTACCTCTGGACCTTTTTGGGACACAGTTCAGTCAACTCCTCCAGAGCCCCATCCAACTTCATGTTCTTCAGCCTGTTTATACATTGTTCAACCTGTGAGAGAAATGACATCATGTGTAACATGCAAGATGAGTAACTATGAGAGGATATCAACAGTTGGATGGTTAGGTCTAATGCACCACTGGCATCAGAGGGACTTGGCGCTTACTTGTTTTAAGCCCTTGAACGTCTTGTTTCCTCTCAGGCTGTTATTGAGCACGTACAGCAGCTCATACAGGAGCCGGATCTCCGTTTGGAGAATCTCACTTCGGAGGAGTTTAAGCACCTTCTCGTTTTCCGACAGCAGGATTTTAACGCGCGTACCTGCAAAAGGTGGAAAACACGCACATATCAACACTCCTCCACATCTCATCCACAGGGAGAGTGGCTCCCTACCCAACCAAACCACACCAAACCACCACGTGGAGGGCGAATACTGTCACGGAGGACAGAAAGATGTTTATTTCGTCCTCCTACCTGTCGCTGAGCTGAAATGTATACGGACACTGGAAACAGCGCCAGGAAAATGAATGTTTATCCTGTTCCACGGTTCTTCTGCCATGCTGCTACAATCTAAAGAAAAAAAAAAGCATGCGGAAGTCAGCCAGCCAATAGTATTCAATAACATAGAAACGTCACGGTTCGTGTTAAAGGCGCAGTGCACAGCCTGGCATTCAGTCAGCTGACTGTTGGAAGCAGCGCAAGCTAACTAGGCTACTGAACTTCTTATATACATCTGCTCATATACATGCTGCTAACAACATGATTCAGTTGCCACGGTATTTAAAGCACCTACTTGCTGCAAGAACAAGATTAACGGGAAGCCTTTAATTTGCGTCAGGGTCCAAATCTCGCGATAAAACAAATCTTTGTAATCTAAATAAATAGATATCATTATTATTCTTTTTTGTGGAGCCAAATGTTTGAATCTCACTGCTCCAGGGTGATTGAATGCAAACTGAGCAGTTTGTAAATGTCAGTTTCTTGTGGAGCTTTTTGCTGAGCTGCAGATGATGTACTAAGGCAAATAACCAAAGGGGCTTAATGCCAAATGTGTTAAAACAAAGTTCTTTGTTTGAAGTTAAAAGAGTGGTTTTAATAACAGTAATGTCTGCATTGCCTTTACTTTCTGAAAAAGTGGCACCAATGTGGCTGTCTTGTATAAAAAAAATGATTTATTTAACAAATACAATTACACACACAAAAAGATAACACATACTAATCTATGCTCATTGTGAACTCAACCAGGTAATGACTTTTAAGTTGACTTCATCCAACACAGACTCTTCTGATCTTCCTTTCACTGTCAGCCCATGACTGCCCCCTTTTAGCCAAAAAACTTCAGCCTGAGCTTTCATTTCAGTTACTATCCCATCCAAAAGGACCTGGGCAAAGAGAAAGCAAAATCATTGTTGTGACACGTCATCAAAATAGTGTTCAATAATTGAACAAGCTGCGATAGTTAGTTAAGCAGAACATACCCTACAACTAAAATGGCAGGGTTGTGGCCAATGTTATACAAAATAGTAGAGAACAGCTTTCAAACAACAATACATAGCACATGCAATACATTAAATACAATGATTTAAATGCAGAGCAAAAAAGATCTGCAATACATATGATGATCAAAATCTTCAAATTCATATGTTGTTGGGGTGGTCAGCCTAATATGAATTTCCTCCAACCATCCTCACCTTGTCACACATGTTGTCCTCGGTGCCTGACACAAACAGGACGGACATGTGTTCAGGCAACCCCCTGAGATCTTCACTCCGCTGGCGATGAGTGTGTGTCTGTCCCGGGGGGTGCAGTGGGAAAGCCAGGCAGATGACACCCTGCACTGCATCCTCTCTTTGATCACTCAGCTGCCTCGCTAAAGCTGCTGCAGCACGACTTCCCATGGACCTGCCTGTGGACACACGTTTCAGACACAGGAAATCACACTCACTGTGTGATCACACTTTATTGTGTTGAATGCACAGTATCGATCTAAGGGTTAATTGACCCCCAGATGTAATATGATGTGGATATTTTTATCTGTATGGCACTTGCTCACCTCCGACGTATATGTGCTTAATGGTAAACTTCTGTAGGGATTTCAAGTAGTCCTGGGAGGAGAAGGCAGTTTGTTAACAGTGAATCAATAATCGATCAAAAGTAGCGGTATAAGTGGATTTTCAATGAGTGTAACTGCTTACCCACACAGAACGGTAAGCCTTTACCCTGTAGGCCAGGTTTAAAGCTTTGCACGTGAAACGGATGCAGAAGAAGCCGCTTGATGCCAAGGCACGAGCTAGAGAGACCAGCTGCTTAAAGTTCATGTCTCCACCTGCACCGTGTGTGAGGATGACGGCTGTGTCCACGTCTCTCGCGGAGGCAGGGACACACACAGCAGCCTCCAGATGTTTGGTCCCGAACGGCACCGTCACCGTGTCCTGAGAGTGAATCAATACCTCATCAATACGATCTCTGCAGCCCACTCACAAACATGTCTAGACAAGTCTTTAGAAATAAGTCCGCGTGCTATTAAGACACAGAGGTAAACAAACTGTAACTGCTTCAACTTAAACACTTGGGATAGTTCACATCTTTCTTCACTTTATCTTGCTACAGTTTGATATTTACCTCTTCAAATGTGTCCATCATGAGCTGTTCCTTCTCCAATACCATTGCATGACTACAAATGAGTGACATCTAGCGTTTGGGAGTGTTCATTACAGCGCCACCTAACAACCCCAGATGTATTAAGTATATGGTATTAGAATGTATCCATGCTCTTCATTATAGTATGTTGTGTACAGGACAATTCAGTAGGTATGGTACTTATTGACAGCAGTTTATATATGCACCTGATGCCAAATATGTTCTTGTAAATATACAGAACAACATAAAAAAGAAACACATTTATTTCAAAAATGACATAAAGAGACATTCATATTATACAATTGATCCACACTTGGATGAATTATTTGGCAGTATATCAGATATAAAGGCTTGTGCTGTGATTAGGCGGCAGGTGAATCAAAGTTCATCTTTGGCCTGAAAAACAAACAGACAGACTGAGGTTAAAATCACATGTGCAGTATGTTTCTACAGCAGCTCAGTCTAAACACACTCACTGAATTAAAACGTGAATACTTACTCTTCAACAAATTCCACAGGAAGTGACAACAAAATGAAAGCAAACAGACATACTGTAAAATGAAGGAGCCAAACTTTTTTAAATTGCAGTTAGTTTTAATCCTATTTAAAGCCACTATGACCCGCCCATACAGGTACTGTCATCTGTGTTTCCTGGGTGGGGTAGCTTACAGTTTTAGCATTGAGTACATTGTCCCTTAAAGGACAGGTGGAGTAAAATTGTGTCTCTTACACCTGTGTGTGTGTGCAGTGTCTGTGTGTTTGTCAGCAGGACAGACAGAAAGTCAGCTACTTTGGCACAGGCCAGGGAAGAACCTGTTCAATTTTAGGGAAGATCTAGATGGTTTACTATGAATTCAATTTTTTTCATCTCTGAAGTTTGGTTGCATGCTGTTTGGCAGTGGTCTTGGTGACAATCTGCTCTCTTTGAGTGCCCTCTTTTCAGAAGCAATTAATTGTAGTGACAGCTTATATACACCAGATGGAGACACACTGCTGTATTCAGCTTTTTCTTATTTCAACACTAGTACAATAAGCACTAGGCTTAAATAATAAAATAAATAATGACTGACTGTCATTTAGCTGCTTCAGTGTCAGGATTCCTGTACATGCTGGTACACTTGAACAGAACGGAGCCATGGTTCATGGTGTTAGTGAAACCTGTGCTTTCTCTTCTATGACAGGGTTTAAATATCAGCTCTTCAGTCACTAACGGGTTCTGCTCGACAAAGGACAACTCGGGCTGGATAAAGTAAGTAAATGTGCAGTCCTGTCAAAGCTATGTAAGATCCAGATGACTGATTTTATTTTGCCTTTCTACCTCTTCATTTGGGAAGAAACTGCAGGAAACTATATAGAGAGAAAAGACAGCAATTCAGTGATGTGGATCTGGACTCTGCAGTGTGTGATCCATAACCAGGAGAGTGTGAAACTACAAGCTGAGGTGAAGTGAAACAGTAACAAAGTGAATTTGGTGCAAAGGGAACTCATTTGTGTCCCTTACCCTCATTCTGCGACAGGAACATGGAAACAGGTCATCAGTGGGCTGCTCTACAATCTTCATGTCCTCACGAACCGTAGGCTTCGTGACCTGGAGTTTGGCATATTGCTACAAGCACAACACTGAACTTACAGAGAGAAATAGGACACGCAGGGGTAGTACATCCTGAGAACAACTGTGCATTCAAAACACATTTCTGAATTATATGAAACCACTTTATCCATGACATAAAAAATGTAATACCAGTGCAGATGCAATACCCTTTGAGCACTGCATGATCGCTTCAGTTGAGTTGTGTAATGTTTTGGTAATGTGCATTTTTTCAATATATCAACTGATATAACTCTGCAACTGCAGAAAATGTTACCTTGAAAAGTTTGTAGTAGTAACAAAATATACTGTCTCCCATCAGATGATTGCGAGCAAACTGCTGACCCACCAGTGCAATTTTCATTGCCTGAAAGACAGAAAGAGTCATAGCGTCTTGTTTTTACAGCAACAGAGACTAGAGAAACTGACAGAATCTCAGAAAGTTATTTGTATTTATTCATTATGTTTATTCCAAACATAATGCACCATGTCTACAGTCGTCATGATCACCTCTTTATCATGGTCACGAGCCCATTGGATCTTTTCCAGGAGGTCCCCCAGGTCCGCCCTTATAGGGATGTAGTGCTCCCACGGCCGCAGCTCATTATAGAAATGCTCGTAGTAGCCAGAGTCCTGCTTTAAGACCACACTGTCTCCTGCCAACAGGTAAGGCAGTCGGTACGCAGCCACAGTGCCATCAATGTTTATTTGGTACTTGTACTAGTGGAGATGGAAGAAAAATAGATATTTAACAGTTTAGACATGTGAAAATAGATCAGACAATTAAGTGTGACATCAGAGCTATATGGACATCCCAGTGCAGATGTGTGTTGTGGCAACCAGTGGTCACATCACCGGCCTTAAAGCACTGGTTTAGTCTATGATCTCCCGAGAAGAATGTTTGGGTGCCTGTTCAATACTGTCCTCTCAGACATGTCATCTTATCTCACCCCTCTGCCTCTTTCTGAAGACTGGGTTCATTTAGCGTGTATGAGCATGTTTGCTGTAAATTCCTTGCTATGGTTGTAAAACAATGAGTTAAAAGCTGCAAAGAGAAGCCGAGTTAAATCTTAATTATTCTGAAGGGCTGGTGATTGTAAAACATTTAAACCATTACATGATAGTATTTATTTCAAAGTCATTATTAGCGTGTCCCTTAATGAAGCTTGTGAAACCTCACATTGCACAATATTTATTTTCTCTAAACTCAGGCAGTATCACTAACCATCTGTCATGAGCCACTTACCTTGAAAAAGTCAAAGAAGGAGACATGTTTGACCAGTGGTCCATAGAGGCTCTCGTCATGTTTAAAGAAGAAGAAATTGGTGAAAGCTGCATCTATCATGTCTGGATGAGCCCTAGAGAGCTTGACCAGCTCCAGTCGCTCCTGACGACTGTCCCTCCCCCTCCAGAAGGCTGTGGCATTCTTCTGTGGCCATGGTGGTCCCGAGTTGGCCTGAACTGACATCATATCCAGGCTCACTCTGTTCATTAGGTAGACAAAATGCTGCATCTTAAATCTGGTTTTTAATCATCATCATCATTGCATCAGGAACTTCAAAGTCAAACCTCATATACAGACAGGCGACAAAGAAAAAACATACACACAGTTGTCCTGGAAATGTGATGTTATTATGTCCAGAGGTTGGTTGTTAGCAGTCACAGCAAGTTTCATGCCAGTTGATTAAAGACTGGCTGAGATATGACTTGATTTCATGTTTGGCTCCTTTGTTACGAAATTTAATTGGCTCTGTTGGATAGATGACAAAAAATTGGAAAGATTTTTCTAAATAGTGATCAAATCAAAGAATAGACACCCACATCAGACTGACATGACAAATTGCCATGTCTCAACCATGGGACCTTCTATGGTTTTATCAAATACAAGAACTTGTATTTTAAGGCAAACAGTTACTTTTTGATAGCTTTACTGCAATTTGTGATGGGCAAACAAACACTGTTGATCCATCAAAAATCAATCTGATGACTTTTTTGCAACTTGACCTAAGGATCAAAGTTTTTCTCCAGTGTGCAAAACTTCAAAACTTTCTCTAAGGCTGCCAGACTACCATGGCAGTAGAATAGTAAAGAGGATAAATAATATAATGTTAGAGGCACGATGGCTGCTGCTGTTTTGCCTCCAATGACCGAAGAGGTTCGATGTAATGAAAATGATGCAAGTAATGTGTGTGTTATCACATTCATGGATCTCAGCCTTAAGGGACAACAGTGCTCTCCAACATCATCAAAACACCAAATGAGAACATCTTCAGGAAGAACGTTTTATTTTGTTTTGTTTTTTTTTCAATGTACCCTCTGTAAGTAGATAACAGTGTCTGGTCTGTCTATGAATTATACAAAGGAACACTGGGATACATGTGCTGAATGAATATCACTCCTCACAAGGTTTGAGACTTTCTGCAGAGCTAAATTCTGGCTCAGACTAGGTTTAAAATAAAAACCTGACAAGAACAATCTTACTGTCACACACAAATCAGCCATCTCACCCCTAATAAAAATGCATGAGGTATAACTTAATACAAGCAGAGAGGAATGATGAGAAAATAATGAGCATCCTGACTGAGGTTTATTTCGGTTCCATTAGTTTGTCTGCACTGTGACAGGGTCGGCCTACAAGCTGCACACTGCTTGTCCACGCTGTCATCTGCTGTGAGAAGTTGGGCACATTTTGAAATATCTCCATGATAATGGAGGAACCTCGTAACTAAAGGACTTAAGATTCAGCCAGTGAAACTTAATTGATATTAATGCTAAGTTGTTCTCAACAAATGCATTTCACCAAACCTACTAAACAGGAAAAAGACTTAAAAGGTATTAGAATATACAGAAACATCTACAGAAATGAGCTGTCACAATCAACAGTTCCTGTGTGTCTTTGGAGCCACTTGCTGAACTCTCAGGGAATGGTTATTTGGCCCTCATGAGATTTTAATTTGCGTGTAACTTTAAATGTATGCAGATGTGATTGATGTTTTTGTGCTCATAGGTGGCGATGGATGCCTTACCTTCCCATGGTCTCGAGGACAGACTCAGTCAGGTCATAAGTGGGCATGACGATATCTCTGGTATTGTTAGAGCCGCACCAAGAAAGGATAGGATGAATGTTTTCAGTTGGTTTCCTCTTCTCCAACGGCCAGTCGCCCAGGTTAACAAAAAACTCCACATCAGGGAGCTTCACCTGGACACAGAACACCACAGAGAGGGAACACACAACATGATCTTTGAAGGGAAAATAATACTAACAAATGAATTATTGCATTCACAAGTCACATGTTAAGACTTATACATTTAGTTTAGGCAAAGCTTACCTTTCTGCTGAGTGACAGGAGGACGGAATCCATAAAGATTCTAAAACCTACATGTTCTCCAAATGTTTTAACGTAGACCTGAAGGGAATAAAAATCCTTACGATTATGAAATCATCACAAGGGCCCTAACTTTCATCCTCAACTTAAAGCCAGTACGAATTAAACTCATCAACTTCTGCTTGTGGAGACGGTGTGATGTGACTGGAAGCTACAGACAAAGCTGTTTTGACTTCCAAGGTCAAGGGTGAAATGTAATGCTACTAACAACACTTAGTTCACCATCAAATACAGAAAATAGCTATAGAGGTTAGTAAATACCCAACTAGTACATTTCTTATCTGCAGTTTGGTGTTTTTCAAAAACTACTTTTGTGTGTGGATACTAAAAACATGCGACTGTAGATCAGTGACAACAAATAAATTACTGTGTGTTCCCAGGTAACGCTAGCACTGTGTGAATAGGGATTTAGGCATATCACTATCAACCTGGATTGATGTCCGCAGTGGTATTTTGAGAAGATTGCACCCTTGAACATCTGGTTTACACACTTCTCTTACAGGTGTGTCACATAGCCTCAGGCGCTCTTGGTCGACTTCACATCATCGTATGACCCCAATTACCGTCTAGCCTATTTATTACTACTCATAGTTACTTTGTATTCAAAAGAGAAACTGTGGATTGTGGAGACACCTTAAACTTCTAGACAGTTCTTTAAGCCGCAGATCACCTAGTTTCATGTTGCACTAGGCCGTTAGCGAAAAATATAAATATCCACCACTCATCTGATGTTTTTCTCTAAGGTAAGTTTCTTCATGTTTTTTTATAGCATTCCCCCATCCCTGATTTATCAGCATTTTTAAGCCATTTTTAGAATGAGAAATATTGAATCCACATTTTTGAGCTGTTTTTACAGTGCCTAATATTTAATGTAAACTGTCATGTTATTATATATATGCATAAGTGTTTGACTTCTGCTTTTAACATGGCAATTTGATATTTACTGCTTATGTTATACGAGCTTCTGTTACACTTCTGTTTTTAGTGCTTCTGGTGTCAGAGTTATGGCGTACCTTATTGTCTTTGATGGTATAATGACAGAGGCTCTGCCGCTGTCCAAAGCGCTGAGGGATTTCCTCTGCGTTACGATCTGGGTCGATACTAGTGTAAAGGGACAGGTCCCTGTCTATCTGGGGGATGACCCGAGGGCAGTGCATGTCAGCCTCCCATACAGAACCACTAGGCTGGGGACAGTCACAGCCCTCATGGTAGACTGGGCCTGTAGAGGAGAAACACAGAAACATAACCAAGATCTTTATTTTGCACCTGCCATGAATATATGTGTTTTTTAGGAACCACTAGATCCAGAAAAATACAAATCTCTTCTTAAAATATTGAATAATTTAGGCAGCATGGGTCGTATTCTACCTCGGAGAATGAATGGCGACTTGGCAACATGCTTGCTGTTGCTCTTGAGTAGAACGTGGATGTGAAGGTCTGTGTAGGTGGCGTACATTCTATAGCGAACCAGGAATGACCCATCCTGACGATCCAGGACCTGGATCCAAATCCTGGTGAACTGTTCCACTGGAGAGACAATCTTCACTTCAAAGGTGTTCTCACCTGGTGATGTTGTTAAACTGTGAGAGGAAGAATACGGAGAGTATGTTCCCGTTCAGGAAAGACCACAGCTGGAAAAACCGTGCAACACTGACTCCTGACTCTGATGCTGACAGTGGCGTAGTAAGGTAGAGGCATAATGCTGAAGAAAACTGAGTGTGAATTTTAGTTGTTGAATATAAGACAATGTACCTTGAAGGGATTTGAGAGAAAATGTCATCTATAAGCTTCTGAGCTAATGGTGAGATCAATCTCAACATAAAGCTTGAAGGTGTGTAGACTTTCCTAGTCAGAAACACTCCTTGACTAAATTGTATTTTAAGCTGCATGTCTGCACTTCAACTTTAGTTTGATTTTAGACTGACTGTCCCAAAACAATATAAATCTCATTATTGTTCTATTACTTGGTGACAATACTATAATTATTCATGTTGCTGATGTAATTAATTGGCTGTTTTGCATTAACACAGTAATATGGTGTATCCTTCTTTGCAGACAACAATAATGTAGTTTTTGTAAGGTCTATGAATGGAACTGGGAAACTGATCTCTATGGAGACACAAAGCATGTGTGAAAGTGACACTCACTAACTACGCACAGAGTGGGATATCTTCATTGGTCCCATGAGAGCTTTTGGATAAAAGGGGTCATGGGAGGTTCTCTAGCATCTTTTTGCCTGGGGCACTAACTTTCATGTCTGCTCTCCTATTATTGACTAGTTTACTGTCTTAGTTTTCATACTACACAACACATGGTTGAAGGTTTGCCAGACACAGTGACAGTGTGCCTGCCTCTTCAAAACTGGAATCAGGTCATGGTATGGTCATGCTACATATAAGGGCATTTTTCATATATTTCAAATGCTATTTTAATAAATTAAAAAAAAAAATGAAGACAAACTCGAGACAAAGAATAAATGTGGAATTAATCTTTAGCTCCTGATTGGAGAGTTGTTCACAAATCTGTGAGATGCCTTTTTTTTATTCTTCGAGACAAACTGTTTGTTTGTTTGTTTTTTAATAAGATAAGATAAGAAGCACTGTGTCCTCTGTCTCAAGCAGAGCCTGGTTACTAAAATAAAACAAGTAACTGACATTATATTTACTTTGCTCAAATTGATTTATACCACTTTCAAATCTCCAGAGTATGATGCTACGTGGAGCACTTGAAAGCAGCACCGTTGGCCAATAAAATCTTACAAGGAAAAAAAAACAGACAGTTACTTTAAGTTACTCACTTTTTCCCCGAGCTGTCCACCGCCTGAATGTAGAAAAATCGAGCTGGAAGTACAATGTTTGCTTCCAGTCCAGGTCCCCATACCAAAGTTTTAGCAGCACTGACCGCCGAGCCCGCCTCAGCCCCTGAGAGTCC
Source organism: Selene dorsalis (assembly GCA_900303245.1). NCBI lineage: Eukaryota > Metazoa > Chordata > Actinopteri > Carangiformes > Carangidae > Selene > Selene dorsalis. The sequence goes on along the minus strand of OMNW01034712.1, from coordinate 138,938 downwards.
GTGTGTGAACACATCCAGACAGCAGGGTAACAGCAGCCAGCACAACAGCCGAGGAGACATAACTGTCCAGGGTCCACTCTGTCTCACCGTTAGCCGGTATTCTTCTCGTCTCACCGATGTCCACTGTCCAAACTTGTCATTGCTGCTTTCAGAAACACCCAAAACGCACGAAGCTGGACAGAGGTCTTGTTGGCAACGTCTCAGCGTTACTGTGTTTTGTTTGCATGTGGAAACACGCAGCTCAGCGGTGGCACTGTCTCTGGGTTGCGTTATTTTAATACATGTCGGGTGACAGGGCGCTAACCGTTAGCTATTCCCAAATTTTTGTACAGTTCAGTAAACTATCTGCTGGACGGACTGGGGGCGGGACAAGAACGCGCGATGCAGTGATCCTATTGGTCGCTCCTCCGCCTAGTCTGGATTGGATTGGCTCAATGAGCGATGGAGTCCAGATCCAGATCGAAACTGATTGCACCAGCACCCGGAAGTTAAACTCCCAGATGAGGATGATGCTGATGTATAGGGAGGGATTGTGAATGTTTCTTATTACCAAAACGTAATTTCTGTTGCGATAATTTATTGAAAGCAAGTACATACAACGCTGTACTCTTGTACTGATGGATAGTTTTTTTTTTTGTTTTTTTTTACCGTGTGGTATTGGTACTTGTACTTCAATAAAAAATATTAATAAAAAAGGTGATTTTTCATTCTCATTGTCCAGTGTTTTAATATATTTAGATCTTTAAGTGACAGTACTGTAAATACATTGTAAAGAATAGCACGTAAGTGCCAAAGTATGAAAACAAATGAGCTTTTAAATACTGTATCATTTGATTATTGTTGTGCTCATAGAGTTTTATTGTTGGCATACCTGAGATAGAGCTCATTTGAGCTGTTTTATATAGGCTGCATTATTTGTAGCATTTTTAATTAGCACCGTTTCTACATAAAATTTAATTTGTAAAGTACCTATTAATTAGGTAAATGTTGTGAAGTGAAAGGTGTAGTAGTATCTCAATTATATCTAAGTAGAAGTAGTAAGTGGGATTAAATAGATCATAATTGTATACAAATACAATATTTGTATGAAGATGCAGCACACAGTTACATTACACCACTGAGCACTGTGATGGTCAGAGTGCAGAGTGCAATCAACAGCTGTGGATTTGAGACGACACACAACATTTTGTAAGATGTACATGACTATGCAATGATATGTGTCTATGTAAAAATATATGAATTACCATAAAAGATTTGTGGGGAAATGCATTTCTCATTTGAGATAACTTGCTGACTGTGTGCGTTCAATCAGGTAAGATAGACTGAGAGGTTTAAGTGAATATTAACTGTAATAATAATGATCATAATAAAACCATGCTGCTCTTTGAAGCCTGTTTGATATTATGGGACTTCACATCCAGGGAGCTGCAGGTCAAATAGATGTGGGGGTCCTGAAACAAGGTAAAAAGCAGCACATAAGAAACACACTGCTTTTAAACATGCCAAATTACAGTAGCTGATTCTTCTTAGGGATCAGTGAAACTGAGCTCTCAACTGTGTACATCAATCAATGTTTATTTCAGTTTGCTTTTGCATCAACATATTTTCAGTTTTTTTGTCAAGTAATTTCTATTACACTAGTATAATATCAATAAGAACAAAAAGTGGTAGAATCCATTTAAATAAGACAAACTTTGCTGCCAGCATTGAGAAAACCAGAGAAATGCCTTTTCAGGATACTACAGTGTGAAGAACTACAGAGTTCCAGTGATTTAGACAGAGTCAGAATACCAGATACAGTACCAGCAGTAACAGGTACAACATATACAGAGAAATGTATCCCAAGAATCTTTTGTTTTTTGTTTCACCTTTCACCCAAGATTGAACTGTACAGTTAATATAAAAACCAAAAACATACTAACAAAACACCCTGTTAATAGAAGTCTGATTTTTTTTTTCAATTTTCTTTTAGTTTTGTTTTTGTGTTTTCTCTGCCATTGACAGAACTGCACTGAATTTCATTAATGTTAGAGAGATAGAAGAGAAATGTAATTGTTTTATTTTTTGTCATGTTTAAAGACATTTCATTCAATCGAATCATGTGTAATTCCTGAAATCCACGTGGCTCTGCTACTGGATTTCAAGTGACTTCAGTTTGGTGAAAGCAAATGGGTTCAAAGGCCATTTAAGCCTCAACAGCCTGACAGGAAGTACACAGAAATGACCACCAATGCAGATTCACTTGTGTCAGTGTGTTTTTTGTTTTTTTTTTAGGCTTTGAGTACATGTGTTCTGCTGTCTGTATTTTACGTAGAAGTAACATCAACAAGATTGAAACACAATGCGTTACATGTGTTAATGCTTGTCTGCATAAAGGCCTAATACGTTAATCACTAATCCTCTGTTTCGCTTTTCAGATCAATTCAAAATACAGACAAATACACAAGTACGAAATTTCCCCCTCAGTTAATGCTGTTTTCCCATGTCGTGTGGCTATCCATTGACATGTACAACACAATCACAATATGATACACAACCATGTATCATGAAACATTTGTTGTTTATAACACACAGAAGCCTTCGGTTGGGAGGCCTTCACCATCAAATATAGGACTGCGACAAGAGGATATCATAGTCATCAAGAACAATATTGAATGAAAAAAGAAACATATTTGCCTTTAGTTGAAATTGTTGCAAATGTTTTACACATGTACATAGTTTCCTCACTGACTCGACATCTGAACATCACTGAAAAAATACTGTTACTTCTCCAGAAGTTTTCACTGATAAACAACTCACGAGCATTTAAACAGATGTGATTCCAACTCCTTTGCATTCCCCTCACACAGACAGTAACAACCATCAAGAGCAGTGCTATGAAAAGAGGACCACACTGGTTTAATGGTGAAAATGCACAAACCACGATTTTTATAAGACTGAGGTGGAGTTAGAAATGGGAGGGTGTCATTCATTTTTGATTGCTTTGGCCAAGAAAGAGTCCACATTGACGTCTTCCTCTCTTACACACACACACACACACAAACACACACACACACACAAACACACACACCTTAATGGCTCACTAAACTTTTACATCTGACGAAGGCAGCTAAAGAATCATATGGTGAACCAGTGGTGACCAAAAATAATAATAAACACCTCCACATTTGTATTTTATTTTTTCCAAAAGAAAACTGGTTTGTTTGACTTAAATGGCGAATCCCAGGTACTTTTACTCATCTGATCAACAGGAAAAGTGTGATTACTACTCGCTACACATTAGCTCTTTGTTAGTTTACATTAAGTGAGTTTACCCATCTTGTTTTTTTTTTGTTTTTTTTATGGCACGTGAATAGTATATAGATTCATACTATAGATATAAACACACTGTGTCCAGAAAGCACTTTCTTTCTTTCACCCTCTGCATACATCTCACACCAATCTGTTCTCTGTTTTCATAAAATTATAGTTGGGGAATGAGATATTCCTCATCATCATTTAATGGTTTTAGGTAGCAGCAGCCGAAAAGTGAAATTAAATTTCTGTGATTAGTCTGTGCAGAGTTAAGTGTGAGCAATATTGATTTGTGTTTGCGCTGTGCAGCCCAGAGTAATTGGTATGAACAAAGTTTTAGCATTATTCTAGGTGTGTGTAGAGAAAGCTGTGTGCATTTATACTGTGTCAAGTAATATTTACTGAGAAAAATAAAAGAATTCAAAAGAAAACAAAATAGAAAAAAGGAAAGGAACAAAACTTTTGGCTTAATAGCAATGCAGGTATATATTTCCATTTTTATATATAGTTTTTTGTCAGTATTTCAAAAAATATAAAGTTTCTCATAGTTTCTGTTGTTGGCTTACATCATTAAATAAAACTTTTTATTTTTGTTTCTCTTGTTAAAGTAGCATGCTGCTTTTAATATGGCAGTTGGATATTTTAATAGTCATCCATTTTTGTTTCATGCATTTCTTGTTGGTTTCTTAACTTTTGAGTATCTACACAGTGAGGTCCAGAAAACCCAACCATACATACATACACATACACACACGCACACACACAAACACACACAGACTTGTTGGATATTTCCAGTTCCAGTTTCTTCGGTCCCTCAAATGCCACCATCCTCTTTCCGTCCTCATCGTTGCGTGTCTAGACAAGGAGCTAGCCTGCCCTCGTCATTCAGCAATTTGACATTGCCGTTCATATTAGCCAGTCCCCACGCCGCAAAGACAAAGTCACTCTGGAGTCTTTCATGTAACAGCTCTCATTAGTAGAGTGAAAAGTCCCTGTACCGGCATAAAGCTTTCAACAGTCCAAGGGCCTCAGCCCCCTGTCCTGCTCTTAGAACTGGTACCACTTCTTATCCTTGCACTTCAGCATCAGCTGTAAAGAGACAAAATCATATCCTATTGGTGATGAGAGGAAGTAAATGCTGCCTCACTTCCTGCTGGAGTGTGTTTCTTTGGAAAGTTATAATGTTTGGAAAATCTGCCTCATAAATGTTTCCTATCATTACTGTACATTATATTATCACTGTATCATTGTCATAAATGAAGGAGAGGGAATTGGAAGGAAACTTTTACCTTTCAGTTTCAGACAGCTATAATTAAATTTAGATTTTTTTTTTTTAAATGTAGTTTTATTTGCATATATGATATTTATTTGTATGTAAGTAATACTTTCATAAAACCATTAACATACTTTTCAGTTTAGTTCTATTTTACCACATCATAATTCTAGCTTCATTTCAGTTTACAGCACTTTTCAGACTGCAGTTCCTCCTGAACTAATTACTATCGTGATATTGTTACCTCATGAGCATGTTTGGAGAAGGTTTCTGCACTGGTCATCATGAGGGCGGTTCGTTCCTCCAGCTCCCCCAGTCTCTGACCTCTCTCATCTAGGGCAATGCGGGCCCGAGCCAGCTCACCCACGGCTCCACTCGCCGCCACCTTCATGCCCTCCACCCCTGCCTGCCCTGGGATATGCTGTGCCAGACTGCGGGATGCTTTCCCTGCTGCTGCCTCCCCAACTGCCAACAACATCAGGTAAAGAAAGAGAGAGAAAAAAAACAATGGTGATAAAGAAATAAAGCACAATCCTTACTCATAATATTACCTTTGGAAGACTTGAATCATTTATGACTTAGTGGTGTTGACTGGTTGATGAAGATTACCTTCTCAGTAAACTAGCACATACTGGAATAAGGCACTAAGACAAATAAAGAGAGACAATAACATACAGAGCTCTTCTCTGTCGAAGGTATGGGCGTTTCCTCCAAAGAAGCCTTTAAGAAAACCTCTGTTCTGAGCTTCTGGTGTTTCTATTGGTGTAAACAGCTCTCCCAGCATTTCCTGTAATGAAATATGAAGTTTTTATTAAACAGTTTAGAACCAGCTGTGTGTTGCTAATATCTGTTGACCATCAATGAGAAAGAGCGGGCCAAGGTGGGAATGTTTTCCCCATTTTTTTTCTCTTTTCATCATCTCTCAGAAATCAGGTTGTACATACAGTATAACTGAATGATAATATGCTTGGTGTAGACTGACAACCGCCCTCAATGAGAATGAGACCATAACCTGAGTAACCACTGTTTGCCTGTAGGTGGCACTACGGCAACTTCATGTTAGAAGCTCCGTCTGTTATCATTAGTGAGAGTGTGATGATGGCTCTTGAGATTAAACATTTATGAATATGAATATAACCATGTGCAAATGCATTCACACTGTAAAACATATCAAAACAACCAACCCACTGGAGTTCAGACCACATATGACAAGTGTGACATTTCAGTGGCTCCTGTGAGCTTTGGCCTTCAACAACAGGAGGGAAAATGGCACCTGGTTATTACTTACTGCATCAGTACTTTTCTAAACTCAGAGCAAAAATGTCATACAACACATGCTATCAAGCAGATCCCTATACACAGATGCAAAATGAGAAAGTTTTTTTTGTATATAACTTCATGAATGCCTGCTAAAATTAAAAAGCACCAACTAAAAGTCTGAGTTATTGCATGTTACAGATATGGTGCATGCTGCAGTGCTGACCTGCAGGTTGTCACACATCTCCTGGCTGTATGTAATCCTCTGGACCTCTGTCGGGGAGCTAAGATATAGTGCCTGTCCCCCATTGGTAAAGCAAAAGGTTCTTGCAATGCGCATGTCGGTCAGAGGCAGGTAGTTGACATCCATCAGTGGTCTTAGACTGGGCAAACTTAGGTGAGAGGAAACAAATGAGAAAGAAAAAGTGAACATTGATACTGGAAACAGCTTTATAATAGAACCTGGAAAACAAAAATAAAACCACAGTAAGTAAACCACATCACATTTCAGAGCCAAATCTCAGTTACATCAGTAGAGCTACATGATAAAGATAGAAATATAATGATTATTACTGAATATCAAATCTGCAATCAAGTTATAAACTGTATGAGCATTGTAAACTATTAATAAAACTTTTTTAAATTACATGAAATCATATTGTACCCTCAGAAAGTTTAAATTACATGTAGTTTGCTTGTATTGTATTGAGTTCACCTGTGTATACAAAGCATTTCATTTAAAGCATCAGAGTGGGCAGTGCAAAGGGTCAGGCCATGACTGCACTCAACTTTCTCAAGTATCAATATCTGTGGCCATAAATCAGTCAAAGTCTAAGCAGAAGTAAAGTAAACACTGCACTACATTGACACTGAAAATTACATTAGGGTAAATTGATTCACGTATCAGTGATTTTTTTTAGGTTAATCGCAGACAGACAATAGAAATACAGAACTTTCTATGTACCTGAGTGTCATGACGTGACCGTTGGCACAAAAGCAGGCCAGGCACACACTGTTGCTCACAGATACCACGTCAGCTCGTAGTACAAATGATGACTCTGTGATGTTGTGGACAAAGAGGCAAGACTGCGAGGGCATCAAGAAGACTTTGGCCTGCCTCTCGGAGCACACCACAGCCAGATGTCCCTCTCCGCAGGCGTCCTGGGAAGATGACGGTGAAAAGTGGACCAGCTTGCGCCTCCGCAGTCGGTCAGGGTCCTCGGGGGGATTGAGGTCCCGCCAAACCTCATAGGGGCTCTGAATTAGCACTCCCATGCAGTCCAAGAAGCCAAAGCGCAAGATTGAGCCCTTCAGCATCAGCACCGATCCTGGTAGTGTGTGGGTAGAGTCAAAAGAGGAAGACAGGGAAGGCATGACATCTAAAACTCAAACTTCTACACATCACTACCACAAATTGTGTATGTGATGTGCTGGATTCAAAATATAATGGAAGAGAAAAGGACACAAAAACACTGCAGCCCAGTTTGGTTCGTTCATCACATGCAAGCTGTTATTTACTCTTGGCAACAAAGTAATCTATTACTAACAATATATATATATATTTTTTTGTTTGTTTGTTTGTTTTCTCAAAGACAACATTTACTGCACAATCAACTATCCTATCTCCACAGGGAATCCACAGGAGCATAAAACACACAGGCAGGGTTCAACAGTATTTGCTTCTCTGTTCGCCAATTTTTCCTTGGAACAGAATCTGTGACCTTCCAGTAATAAGCTGGCTTCTTGTTCGCTTAGTCTCAAGAGAACAACTGCTGCTTCAAAGGGCCTGGATTTTGGTTCAATTGATGTTTTTACACTGAGAAGGAGACCTTTTTCCTCTCACAGCGGGGCCTCTGCACTGGTAATGCATGTTTGAGTGGCTCAGTTTTGTTCAGTCACAGTGCCAACACAATCGGATTGCAAAATCTATCCTTGCTCTTGAGCACAGAATAAACTCAGTGAGAGATCATGCATGATACAGACCAGTCAAAGTTCCCCATAATCAACAACTCTCCCTCTAGTGGAAAAATGATTGAGTTTGAGTATTTATGTATTTGCAGAAAGTAATCTTTTGCAACATATGGAGCATTTTAGCATCTTTCATCTCATTGTTTTGTGTTTCCAGTGTGTAACGTTAAAGATCCATGTGTTATTATGCTTTGTCCTTCATTTCATCCATTTGAAAGTGTATGATTTCTGAGGCTCTTGGGTTGGCTGACTTGGTAGAGCACAGCGACCTGGGACTGAATCTGACTCAAGCCCTTAGCTGCATGTCATCTCCTCTCTCGCTTTGTAACTTTCCTGTCACACTCTCTCTCACTGTTCCTGTGGTAATAAAACAAGAACAAAACAAATCTGTATTATTTTAGCATCTTTGTTTATGTGAAAGAAAAGTCCAACATGTCAGCACTAAGAAATGTGCAAAATTTGATGGTTTCATCGAGGTGTTACTGACATATGTCCATGCGAATAGGGCGTATATACCCAATATTCCTCTGTCTCTGGCTGTTGCTGTTGTTTTGCAGAACTTATGACACATGAAAACAGTTCCAATCAGTGGAAGGATTGCAGTGTCCTGAAATTATCGAACAGGAGGGAACCCCTTATTGCTTCTTTTCATTGGTGGCAGCTAGTAGTGACCCCCACCAAGAGGAAGAATGACAGGCAGTGTAGTGGCATGGCAGAGCAGAGGGTAAATTCTCCTCAATGTGAGTGCAGAGGCCCTTTGTCCAACAGACTGCACAGTTTGCAGCGTCTCCCTCACTGATGATAAAAATAAGATCCCATGGTGCAGAGACTGTGGAAGTGAAGCATACTATTGTTCAGTCTGTGTCTGCACTTACATTATAGAAGACCGCACCTCCATTCTGAAAATGGACACACAGCGACACGTATTCAAAGCAGTGCATTCAGAGAGCGTTCACACTCCACCAGCATTGTCTTACCTAAATAAATGGTTGATAAGAGCCTAGACTTACTTGTAGGTTTAGTAGACCCCTACTGGGGTCTACTAAATTTGGGACATGTGTATTGATTATGCCTTTTTAAGAGTTGAGTTGAGGAGAAGAAGAAGCTCCTTCAAAAAGGCTACAAGGAGCTGCAGGTGGCACATTAAATCAGTTCGGATAAGTTCATGGCTGAGCTTCAGGTGGAGAGAGAGAAAAACAGGAACTGGAAAAACTTGAGGGCCACTGAAGGCCACAAAAGGTATGAACTGATGTCCTCACAGTGAGACAGCAAGCTGAAAACCTCAGTGAGAGCTTGACAAGGAAATCAAAGTTTATCCTGACAGGGTGACGGAGAATCTGCTCCTGGAGCTCTCCAACAAAAGATGGCAGAAGAGTTAAAACTGATGCAGCAAAATTCTGCAGGAAGGAAATGTTTCTGCAGAGAGAAGCAAAGGAACTGACGACTCCGGACAATCAGCTCTCTGAGAGCTCAACCATTGTTGTCACTCAACCACCAGCTCTCCACCAAGCTCAGTTTGTTGTGTTTTCATCGGCTTCAAATGAGCCCTATATCTACATACAGTGTATGTGCTCTTCCAAAAAGCCTGCCAAGTTTCTACAGTAGGGGGAGAAACCAAACACTGGCTCTAAAGACACCCATTCAAATTTTTACTTAATCTGAAGGGCGCCACCATCCAACACACTTGGGAAATCGGAGGTGAAGGGAACACTATTCAGTTAGTTGCAGTCTGTAACCTTACCTCTAGATGCCACTCAATTCTACACACTGGTTCTTAAACTTACTAAAAACTAATCCAAATGACTAAATGCACAAAATCAGTTAATACAGGTTTAAAATTCACATCATTGCTTGGATGGGATGTGCTGTTTTTTTTATGGAAGCATTCTATCACATTAATCTCTTCCATTGTTTTCCATCTATTGATCTGTGTTTTTGTTAAATTGTATTGCTGAGATACAATAAATAAATAAATAAAACCAAAAGTGAGCACACTAGAAATGTTTGTGATGAAGTAAAACTGAACATCCAACAGCCCACATGACGCCTTTGTTATGAACCCCAGTCACTGGGACTTACCACTGGGTCCAATGGTGACAGGTTCCTCCATCCTCTCCTCCTGGTCTGTCGGAATGGACATCGGGATGAGCAGGACCACGCCTAAGCTGGTGCCCACCCACAAACATGGGGTGGGCAGGGCATCACTCTTGCGCCCATAAGACTCTCCAAACTGCAGAGTGGTGACAGCTTCTTTGGTGTCCCGGTCAATGCTGGACACACTGGAACTGCGTGAGCGGCTGAACGAGTTTTCACGGCTCTCTGTAGCAGCAGCCACCACACACAGACGCACCGCACAGGCAGAAACGATGCGAGAGGACAGAGACATGAAGCGATGACAAAAGAGGGAAGAACATGAGAGAAAACAAGAAAGAGAAAAATAGCGTTGAAGGACAGATATTTGTGGAAGCAGTAAAATAGTGATGGAAGGAGACAGCAATGTGACGGACAATGGAGAAATAACAGCAGTACGAAAGTATAGGAAGTTAAAAGGAAAAAGGTATTGTGAGGAGAGAGGGAATGATAACAAGCAGAGAAGACAGGTATTCTAAAAATGAAACATAGTTTGTCTGCAGATTGTGTGTCATGTAAAACACTGGAACAAATAGGAAAATACCACTGAAAGGAGCAAAGAGATCAAACATTACAAAGGGACGACTGGACACAAACCTATTTTCACATCACACTCCTGCTCACACACACACTCATATTTATGTCTGTGCTAATTGAGAATGCAATGGTTTTACTTGCTGATGAGATTCTGCTCAGCAGCCTGCTGGCACACTCACACACACACACAACACACACTCATCTATTTACAGACAGACATACACAAGAATGCACACACATACACACGATGGCAGTTGAACCAAATTCAGAAACTCCTTTAACTGTGTTTGAGTGCTGCCCATTCAGGTCCTCTATTGTGTACTTAAAGCCTCCATCATAAAAGTATTTCTGTATTGCTGCATTTCTGAATTATTCAAAGCCAGGCAATGTGCAGTACTGCATTCCCAGCCAAATGTTACACAGAGTGCAGACTTTATGTAACAACTCCAAATGGGTGCTGTATGCCAAAATGCTGACTGCAAAACATACTCTGTGCACAGCTACAAAGATGGTATCACCCCACTCCCACACCTTGGGACGAGAGCAAACACTTCTTGGCATGTTTTAGATGAAACAGGGCCACAGGACGAATTGACATACTGACTGACGGACGGACGGACGGACAGACGGATATCTGTCAGCAGGACAGCAGTTGATGGGTTTGTGGCCAAAGCCCCCTTACCTCTGTCACTCCAGCAGTAGGGGCTGGCGCTGTGGTGCTCGTCGTGGGAGTACATAGTGACTCCGTGTAACTGCTGGAGCATTGCCCTCCTGGATGCATAACCTATTCATCCCCCACAACATGAACCCCATAGACCAAACCACACCCGCCATGATCCAAAGACACAAACGTACACATGTGGGCACCCAAGAAACAGACAAGATGGACAGATGAACAGCGGCACCAGAGAATGAAAGAAAGGGGGAAGAGAGAAAGATGCAACTGAGTGTGAAGAGACTCCTTCAAATATAGACAGAGACAGAGAAAGAGTATGACTGCTTGACTATATCTATGGTGGCCACACAACCTTTCCTCGCATATCCATTTTCTCTCTGAACACCTTTACAGCGATGGTGTCTTTGCACTATTGATCCTGAATCTGGTCCAGTGTGGTCAGTGAAGAGCTACTGTACAGCACTGTTGCACGACAATCAAAATGCCAATACTGCTTTCTCTGATACTGCTGTAGGTAGAAAATCGTTTAGAGTAGTTCCCAGTTTACAAACTGCTTACAAAACTTGTGTAATGAGTCAATATGGAACGCACTGCATCACAAAACTGACACAAAGACAGAAAATTCAGAGCACAAATGATACTGCAAAAGCAAAGACCTCCATAAATAAATGAACATCTTTGTTGGTTGGCTGGTTTTGTATCGTTTTACACAATACCAGAGCAGCATTGATATATTTAGATGTTTTAGCCAGAATTCTGGTACCGTGACAACACTGCTGCACAGTGCTGCTGGCAGCCACAGCGACAAAACAGCCTTTTGCTGTGAATCGGGGTAGCAGCGGCTCAGTTTAGCAGTGTATTGCTGGGTTGTGTTTACGCTGTGTGACAGAGCCTGTGGGGTGCTGGCTAATGAAAGTCAGGCACAGTGATACTCTGACAGGACATGGGGACCCCTGAGGCACCTGTACAGGGAGCTAGAGGCAGGCGAGCCAGTGTCTGGGAGGTGATAAGGAAAGGCAGACAATCTGAAACGGTGAGACAGACAGAGTGCCAGATTTATACAATGGTACATGCACATACACCCACAGACGCTTTAGAGAGACAAGGACAGACACCTGGAGACCTGGCTTAACTGCATGTTTCTATCTATGCACCTCCAATGGCCATGGACAGAGCTTTCTGCCAAATTTTGCCTTAACACCAACTAACACATACAGAGAGATGATAAAAGCTGGATTTATCAAGATTTAATTGTATATTTAATTTAGAAATCTTGGACCTAAAAATTTAACATTGTAACAAATACGATTTACTGCTGTTATCCAACAAGGACCTCATATTACCACGCCATATAACTGCATGATAGACTTTTGACTGTTTTTCTACCTTGCAACGTGGACATAGGTGTGTGTGCATGTGTGTGTGATCACTTGAGTGCGTTGAGTCGCTTCACCTGGTGCACCGTAGGTCGGTAAAATGCATTTCAGTACTGCCTCTCTTTCTTGTGAACTACATTATGGCCAACTACAGCAATATACGTGGGTTCTCCTTCATTTGAAGGTTCCACTAGAGGAAACAACACCTCCTCCCTCTACACTAACAAACAAATAAACTGATAACAACACACACTCTCTGTCTTACAGACTTTCCTGACTTTAAACAGACACTTCCAGCTTTGTTACCATGTTCACTGGCAAATACAAATGTATCACATAACAGGGTTTCAACATATTTCTTCAATATTTCATACATGTGCTGCGTAACTGAAATATGGATGGACATGTTTACTGTACATTGCGTCTGGCTTCCCCTGCCATTTCCCTCCTCCATCTCTTCTGCTGGCATGGAGGCCTCATTAAGATCGGCCTCATCTCTCGCACCTCTTGTTGACCTTTAATTATTCCAGTGATCCTGCTGGCTCCTCACTGTGGTAACCCAGTGAAACTGATAAACAACAGCGTCAAAGGGAGGCAGCAGGCAGAGAATATCCAACAGTCTGCTGAGAAAAGCAACTGTTTGCACATTAGAGCTCCTGCAGACTGTGGCTACTCTTGATGATTCATCTTACGTCATCCTTATCGCATCCACTTAGTGAATCAATCACAATATACAATTCATTGCATATCTTGCTGTATTTTTGGTTGCAGTCAGGAGAAGTGAAAAATCTAATTAAATAAAATTAGAAATATGATTTAAACGTCAGAAGAGACTGTAGGGTGCTTAAGTCAAAACACAGCAACAAGATAAAATATTGAGCTACTTTCATATATGCATGCAACATTACAGTTTCCAAGCATATACTAATGAGTGCAAAATTTTGATTGACCCAGTATTAAATTTCCTCCAGAATCTCAAACATGTACTCAGTCTTTAGGTCTGTTTAACATGCAAATCCAACAGTATCTTACAATATCTTTGATACTGTTCTAAAGTGGTAAGAAGTGGGTAAAATATTCATGACATCCCACATTATGGAAGTGGTGTAAGCAGCAGCATGCTCAGAAAATGTCATGTCAAGCTGTCTGTTAGATTATATAATATCTTCTATGCTAAGTTGACAATTTGGTCAAGAGGAAAGCTGGTGATGTCTCCACATTGGAGAAGATTTATGCAACAACATCCAAATGACTCAGTGGACAGACGTGTCAAAACTGATTAACCAAAGATGCCTTTCAAACACAGGAGAATTTCACTGGGTCCAAGAAAATGTCATGGGTTTCATGCACTGGGGTGTGTATAGATGGAGCAGCTTTCATCCTTTAAATGCCCCACAGCGCCTGTCTGACACCCTCTTCTCTACATGGAAATGCACTTGCCACAAAAGACAAAGGACTCTCTTGTCATAGTTGTCATACCCTGTCAGATTTTAGACACTGATGACTACTGTAAATTGATTAAAGCCAGAGTCACATTCTCTGAGCTGCTTCAGCACTATTCAAGCAGGAGGATACTGTCTACCACTCAGGCACAGAGAGGAGAGGTGGTTATCCATTAGACACATGATGACAGGCTTCTCTAGCATCAGACAGGAGCTGGACTGCCCTCCCTTCCTTGGTGTTTTTTCTCGACTCTGCTAGCTTGTTGACAGCACTAAGTGAAACATTGCAGTCCAGCCTGACAAACTAAAACCTAATAAGTTTTTTCTTTGCTGCTGAATTTCTGACAGTGACTTTCAGAACTGTGCCTTTAGCTTTGGGCTTTAAGGTCGAGATACTTTAATGCAACAGTGGCAAAGAAGAATTTCTTTCATTGTCTACACTGGTGTGGTTTAAAATGCAGCCTGAGCTGCTTTAATGAAACATTGAGCTATGCTGATGAAAAATTGCTTCCTTCTTGGCTCCAGCTCAATGTTGCATAATGAGGCTGATGAAGATGGCAGCATGTCTAACTGCACAACTGATGTAAAAGGGTCGACTGTGTGTCAGCAAACACTGCACCTATCCCGTTTACTACTTGGAATATATATTTTGCACCAGCAAGTTTGTTTAAACTCTTAACTTCATAGCCCGACACAGATGTGAAGAAAATGGGATCCAGCAACGCGGAGTAACAGTAAAATTTCAGTTACTGTGACACTGTTGAGTTTTTTTATGGAGAGAGATCTGTTGATCTCACAGAGTCACAAAAAAAGCAAACACAGGCAGGACCATGAGCGAATGACCTGCCCAGACAGAGCTTTTGAGATGTGTACTCTCCTTAGGGGCATTACATAAAAGCAGTGCTGGTGGTATACCAGATTTGTATCAGTTTTATCTGTGCTGCGTTTAATCTTATAACCACGAGGGCCCATTCCCCATTGTCCCTCTAGCCTCTACCCGACCAGTCAAGGCAGACTACGAGTTGGCTTCAGTTCAATGCTTCTGTGTTAAAAGAAAGTTTTTCCATGTGCTTGCTCATGAGGGAACGTTTTCTCTCTGTAATAATATACAATATAAGAGGATGGTCTAGACCTGCTTTATAAGAAAGTGCCCTGAGATAACTTCTGTTGTGACTCAGAGCTATATAAGTAAACTGAATTGAATATACTGAATATCTCCTGCAGGTGCCAAAGTAAGTTTTCACATTTTCCATACTTTAAATTAAAGTGTTAAATGCCCTCTCTGCCTTCAGGACAAATCACATTGTCTGTCAGTTTTTATAAATCACCCACTCCCTAAACCTGCAGTCGCTGTGGCCATTGTCTGCCACCCAAAATCACCCAGCTATGTGAGTCATTGTAAAGACTAAAAGCGCAGCTAAGTTCAACTCACAGATTTGCCTGGCAGAGAAAATCTTTGGTTCTGAGGGAAGCAAAGAGAAATAAATGTTTCAACACTACAGGAGGATGTCAGGAGTCCTGCTAGGATGAAAGTGTCTCACTTTTGTCTGAGAGGGAGGATATTGTTGATTCAAAATCAATAGACGTCCCGCAGCGGTGTCTTGATGTCTGTTGCCTGGCAGTGACAGACTAAGTGCAACATTTCATACATGCTGTGTAATTAAATGTTCTTGTACAATCCAGACAAAGGCCATTTTTCTGAGTCAGTTCTGAGGTCAATATCTTAAAATTAAACTCATGGAAGCATCATTTCAAGTACTCACTTGACGGCACATTCTCTCATCAGCTTTTTTGTTTTTGCTTTTGCCGTCACATGTTTCGGAAGAGCAGAATGGCAATACTAAACCAGCAAGCTTAAAGATCAGCCAGTTCATCAGATGGTTTGCATTTGAATTATTCAGTTCATACAGTAGCTATAAACGCACACACAAAGACAGAGGAACATATTTACATTCACAAATGCACACATTTCCCTGTTAACACGCACAAAGCTGATGTACACACACGCGAGCACACGCACGCACACGCACACGCACACACGAGTGTCAGATTTGTCAATGAGAATGTCAAAATGCCAGAGGACGACTCATGCCTGAATGGTTGTCTTGTACTTGTTCACCTTTTTTATCTGTGTGCATTGTGAAGAGGGTTATTTGGTACTTGGAAAGAAAAAAAGATAGACTGGTAGTTGCAAAAGAAATTGCACATTCATTCACAAACACATAAACTAAATAAACTTATGAAATGCCTCCCTCAGTTCAAAGTTTTGTGGATAATGAGAAAGTCGGATGGTGTGGCCACACAACAAAAACCTCCTGTGCGCTCTTGTTAGTTAGTAAAAAAACAAAACAAAAATGTGAAGACTTATTAATGAGAAGAGAAAGAAACATGACAGAAAAAGATAGAAACTACCTCAGTATACTATAGAAAATACAGTGATTAATTTGGTGCATAAAAATGAATAAAGAAAGGAACAATTAGTTATAACACTTCAAATTGCACCAACCTTCAGGCCTGGGACATGGTCGACACAGGCAATAGTGTTAAAGGACACAATGCAAGGGCTGTGTCTTGCATCCAGCTGTCCAAATGTTGTAAGGTGATGCTAATGCAAGCTGCAGATGTATATGCTTTGAGTAGCGATGTAGCTCAAATACTGCTAAATGCCTGCATGAAGACATGAAGAAGCTGGGGCTGTGAGCATACAGCAGGTTTGATGGCTCACTGTCAACACCTATTGGCTGATCCCATGTTATCTTAGTCTAAAACATTAATTTATATAATTTGTAGAGACTGTTAGTGTTTTGAAGGCTTGTACCCAATCACTTTCTAAACTCTTAGTGTCTTACTACAGCAGCATACACTGCTTCCGTGTGAGGAGAGATAAAATACAGTGCCTGGATATGGCTGCTGAGCTCTGACTGGACAGTTAGTGCTTGAACAGTCAGTTATGAATGTCTGCATCAGATGCGTCTGCAAATTGTTCACTATCCATTCATTTGCTCACTGTACAGCAGTGGCTGTGTGAGTTGTGTCTTCCTGTGTGTGTGTGTGCTGTGGTGGTTGGTCGTTAGGTTACTTGAGGGGAGAAATAAATAACTGTCTTTATCTGGTCAGCTAAACTCAACTCAGTATGTAGCAGAGTATGTCAACTTTTAGTAGCCCCAGAGAGAGAGGGCGAGCAGAAGACAGAGGAATATGATCTATGTTTATTCCTTTCAACAGTAAATCCCTGCATCAACCACCTCAGTGCATCAAAGACACCTGGTTCTATTTGTATGGTGCAAAGCAGCTGAAGGTTCCATGCCACCACCACATTTGCTGTTTTTCAGATTGATACAGTTATGATTTTCCCATCCAGATCTCAGCTGACTGCATGTCCCCTGCCCTACAGCGTCCGCTTCTGGCAACTACAGCTTGATTTCAGCTTTTATGCTGCTAACTTGCATTAGCATACGCTTGCCTTGTGTTAACTATGTATCAAGCCTTAATCCACTTACCCCAGAGTTAGAGGATGGCATGCACTTGTTGGGAGGGAGGGCATGTTATAGAGGCATAGGGATGGGAGTTGGGAAGACAAGCACACACCTTCAGTGTGGGACACAGGCAAAGAGATCTCCATGCAAGCAGCAGACTGGGCCTTGCGGAAGGGCGGTCGGCCAGGGCCTCTGCGGGTAAGCCGTGGTCCCTCAGGACCCATTGGGACGCGAGGCTTCCCTGCCGAGCAGGGCTGGGAGGTGGGGCTAGTGCAATGTCCATTGACATGATCTGTAATAACGGCAAAGCATTAGCAAACAACACAAAGAGGGAAATAAAGAAACTTTCAAATATATTCTAATCCACTACTGCAATATCCATCATCACAAGTCATTTAGTGTGAGAATGAGCAGTGAAATCTTCTTTTAAAAGAGGGAGAAATCTGCCAATGAGGGGAGAGAATTCTGTTTCAAGTAAATAGTTGCTGTTTTCTCACACTATTGGGAGATTTTACTATCAGTTCAAAAAAAAAAAAAAAGCAGACTTAATACATCAGTTCAGCAGAACACTACATGACCTATGAAGACGGAAATCTTTGCAGTGTTAGGGAAGCAAGCCAATGTTGAAAGTCAGATCAAAGAGAAAGATGGTGCTGAGAGAGAAAAGGAAGGCAAGAATGAACGAGAAAGGGTTGGAGAGTGGTCTTACATTAGTATATGAGCAGGGAGGAGAAAGAGATGCGGGGGCAAAAGAAAGGAGAGTGAAATATCGAGGCAAATTGTGAGTGCAGTTTCTTCCAGTTTGTGCCAGGAAACAGATATGAATATAAAACAAAAACAAAAAAGGCTTGTTTCATCTCCACTTTGTTTTTTTATTTCTTTTGAAGCTTTATTGTATTACTGACTGCAACAAAAATCTACAAGTGAAGATCAAAGGAACAGGAAAGAATATAAAAACTCTATTGTCAGTTTTTTTTTCTTCTAATGCAAATTAGCACTCCAGTTAAATTGGTCTTGCTAAACAATCAACTATATGGTGCAGAGGGAAAACACTTTTACATGCTTTCTCCTCAGGGACATAGTTTGTTAGAAGCTTTGTCCTTACTTAATGTACATCGCTTCAGTGTGTGCGCAAAATCATTTGTTTAGAGCCAAATCTTTTTAATGGGTTAAAAAATAAATAAAAACATAGCAAGAATGTGCATTGAGTGCACTCTGAGTTTCTGATGCATGCCATTTACTTGGCAAGACAAAAAAGCTGTTACAGGAGCTGCAAATAACCGTTTCATGATACCAAACATTAGAGTGCTCTCACTTGTCTTGAGAGGTAAGTAAGTAAAATAGTGTCCTTTCCTGTAATTACATCCCTGTGGTAGAAAATACCACGGTCAAAATATTTTGGGGCAAGTAGGAAGGTGTGATTAAAGCTTAGCAGATTTTTTATTACCATTTGTCTTGAGGAGGATAAACAGCATTGTGCTAAATAGTAAAAACAATAGACAGTGACCTCTGACACTATTCTCTGAGTATTTGAGATTGATCACATATCTGTCATATCCAATTCACTCTGCTGGTCAGGTCATTGATGCACAAATGATTCAGTTTCAAAGTGAAGATGAAAAGCTCCAGGAAGCCCTCCGGTCTGCGTGCAACACTCACATAGCTTCACAGCAGGACTTGCCGAGGCAATGCAGGGATTTAAAACCGGGGGTAATAATGGGCCAACCAATGCGAGGGCTACGTGACAACACTGCTGTGTCTCAGTCCTTGTGTTCTTTTTATTGTGAATTTTGTTTGCCTCAAAATGTTCTGCAGGAAACTACACAGCAGAAAGAATGACACTGTATGTTCCCACACACGCACACACGCATGCACGCCCCAAAGAACCCATGGATTGTAAACGCATCAAGGCTGAGAACGCTTACTCTCTCCACACACACGTAGGCACACACGCACGCAAACACACACACACACACACACACACACACACTTTCTCTCTCTTTACTTAATGGACTGTTCTGACGAATAACCCATTCACTGTAGAGATTAACAAAGTACAAGACTGATAAACAAGTATTTCTGCCCTTTTACTTACATACATCCTGACAAGTCAGACAACAAGTCTGAACCTCAAAGGAAATTTAATGAGCCTAAAATGTTCTGGTGGTGATGACACCATGTGTGTGTGCTGCAGCAGACGAGGTTGTTCTTTTCAAAGTCAAAGTTTTGCAAATCAGGCTTTATCAGTAATTCAAAAATAAAATGGAACAAAAGCATATTTTTATGTCTGTCACATGAAATAAAGCGATCAAATGAGGCAGGTCACAAGAATAAGTAAGCACTGGCACATTTTGTGCTAAAGAAGCAGAAGTTTTTAGAGGAGACAGCATGTGTGACACTGCAGAAGCAGAGCAAAGAGAAACCTGAGACTGTGATGTGTATGCAGCAGATGTATGGGAGGGAACGCTCAGTATCTGTGATGCAGATGATCCAGGTACAATGAAAAGAAGACTGTTTAAGAGAGAAATGGTCCAGTTAAAATGAGAGAGGTAGCGTGTGATCCAATCGCTGTAGAGCAAGGCTGTCAATGGAGGAAAGGTTGTGTAAAATCAGAGGATGGTCCAATCACGAAGAAGTGATAGAAAGCCTCAAATTTAAACATGGCCATGAGTTACAAATCACCTTTATAAACACTTGCAAAATGTGGACGAAAGCAACACAGAAGATTTAAATTAAATCAGATTAAAAGGGGCAAAATGGACGAACACGTCAGGCCGACAGTCTCATGGGCTGGTTGAAGAGGAAGAGACAGTGACAAGTAAACTGAAAGAAGAAAGTTTGAGTGGGGATAAAAACTACTAAAGCAACATAAAAGTCTAGTAAACACGACAGAAAGAGAAAGTAAATGACTCAAAGAAAATCAAGTGAAAACTGCTGGCTTTCGCCTACCGTACCAAGATCAGTCTTAAGATCTGTTGGCAGACTTAACTTTCTGCCGGGTCCCTTTACTGAAACAAAAGGATAGGAAACAAAGCACCAGTTAATCCTCTCAAATAAAATAAATAATAATTAATGAAAATAAATAAATAAAGTTGTAATCTTAGTCAAAGAATGACAAATAAAAGTGCAAAAATAAAACAAAACAAAACCAAGAAAAAAACTAAACAACCAAACAAAAACCCTCAAACCAAATAAAATGGAATTCACTCAAACGAACAAAGAACCAGAACATGCACATTGGTGCGGTTGCACATGGCAGGCATATTTCAAAATGCATGCTCCATTGTTGTCCCAGGCCAGTGTTCCCAGCTATTTCTACAGCAACAGCAATACCCCATGACAAATGGGGTGCAGAGGTAATACTGCATACTGTCTTACAACTACCGGTCATTGTTGAGTTACAACAAAGCATGAATAACATGGTACTCTAAGTTTTAAACACTGCACATGTCTAAAATCTGATAAACTTTGACCAAGGTCTTTGCTGCATTTTCTAAGGCCTGGGATATCTGACATGGACGCACAGACAAACAGTGACACCACAGGGCGTCAATACAAAAAGTCACAGTCAGACACTGGAGGCAACAAAATAACTTGTTTAAACATTTTGCAAGCATTTTGCAGTAAGTAGAGAACTGCAAAGGTCGAAGTTGAGATGTTATGTGTCGCTTTCACTCTCAAAAAGAAGGCAATATTTCATTGTTTCTTTGAAAGATACAGGATGGTGTTCACATGTCGCCTGATAAATTTCAAGAACAGGTGAAGAGGAGCATGACGATGAATTTGCATTCTTTACTGTCTTGAACATTTTAATTCTACCTCAGAGATTTGGAGAATGCATCAAAGGAATTTGTGATGATTCCTTTGAAAAACAATGTTGACTCAGGTTTCAATCATTCTGCCACCGAGCACCAGTGAAGAGAACAGTACTCTGTAGTAACTGTTCATTCCATTTATACAATTCATTTTCTGGGCTACGCTGATAACTCAGGATCAAAGGTCATTTACAGGAAAACTTTTTTATTTTTTTAAATTTTTTTTTAAATTTCCTTCATTAAAGAGGGGGGTTGGGATTGCATAGTGCTCTAAATGAATTTCTTAATCAATGAATTCCTATTCCCATTTTAAGTAAGCCTTTTGGATTAACATTAATAATGAGATAATAGATGAGCTCTGCATGTGTTTGTGTTTCCTTCGTAATAAAACAGGGATACAATGAGAGAGAAAATGTTCTCACAATAAACCTGTTTCCCACAGATGGTCTCTTCTGTATAACAGTTCAGTGACTACATTAGCAGTTCATATTTTTTTTTATTGTGAACATGAAACCCAACCAGGCGCTGCATGTATTATCATTCACTTCCATGAGTTTTTACACCTACATATTCACTGAACCTATATATTAACTTTGGTCATTTGTGGAACATCATGCTTTTGTGTCAAAACATAATAATGTCACCGAGTCTGTGCTTACATACTATAATAATAACATATAGTGGCATAATTATCACTACATGTAGTGTAATTCATTTTCACAGTTGGAATATGGTTTACTCCAAGTTTGGTATCTTGTTTGTGAATATTATAACACGTGTGACAGAAGTTAATGTTGGACAAGCCCTACTTGTGATCTCAGCACTCCATATGTTACTGATTTGTTCACTTAGCCGTCCCTATGCAAAACAATATTTAATAAAACCTTACTTACTGTTGGTGAAGTGGGTGGGATCATTAACCCACTGATAAAGTGTTTGCCTACAGTAAACCAAAGTTAAACTCCAACATAACATGTTCTGCTCTACATGTTCTGCCCATGGCAGACAAAGATTTTTCTGACAGACAGTAGACACAAGACACTAGTGAGATGATGAAAACACTGTCAAGAAAGAAAATGTTTGGATTTAGAACTAAAAAAATAAGAGTTTTTATTTAATAGGTCCACATATTTGACAGAATTATAATAACATATGGAGTGCTGAGAGCCCAAATGGGACTAATGTTTTACCACAACACCGATAAATGCACAGAGCAAGCTGAGATCATCTTTATCAGCACTGCAGCCAGTCACATAGTGGGCACCATGCAGTTAGAGATGAGACAGTGATGAATGTTAGCGGAGAAGACAGCGGGATGAGATTATGGGTTGAATAACACACAGTCAGAAAGACATTCAGAGCGCCACAGTATGGTAAAATAGCATGTTGTCCTTTCGTGACAAAGATGTGTGGTTCCAGTGGAGGCACAGTGATTAACATCACAGAGAATGAAGCACTAGAGGCTCTGACGAGTGAGGAGGAGAAGTACCCTGCTGGAGTACAACCCCTTCCTCTTCCTAAGCCTGCCTGGCTTGCAGCATTGCCGAATGATGAAGGATCCAAGGTCAAAGCCCAGATCTGGCACATACAACAAACATCACAACATATACCGGCCTGCAGCCGCATGGGGCAGGGAGACAGTGCAACACCGGCACCAGTCGTCGGCACAAATGCATGGAACACATCCACAAAGCAGCATCAGACAGTCTACTCCTAGAAACACAGCCCCTATCAGCTTGTTTACACTGCAAGCAACTTGGTTGATGGATCATTCTGTTTTGACCAATCATTGTGTGAGAGGATCCAATTGCGTATTGGTAGTGAATTAAACCTACAACATGAA
>OMNW01034712.1:102364-115831 GCA_900303245.1 Selene dorsalis | reverse complement strand
CATGGAACACATCCACAAAGCAGCATCAGACAGTCTACTCCTAGAAACACAGCCCCTATCAGCTTGTTTACACTGCAAGCAACTTGGTTGATGGATCATTCTGTTTTGACCAATCATTGTGTGAGAGGATCCAATTAAACCTACAAGATGAAACATTTATTAATTGCATTTAAAATATATATATATATACTATGATAGTCTTGTTGCTCATTTGTGAGATTTTCTTCCCCAGTTTCTCTCAGTTTGTAGGGCCCAGGAGTGTAGCCTGCAGTCCTTGTTACTGCTAACTGCCACCCAACCAGCAGCATTCACCAGTGCAGCAACAAAGACAAGAAACCTCTTTCCACCCACCACCTGTCTGCCCTATCATAGAAGACTTTTTTTTAAAATTTCATATCATGGTGACAGTATTGCATTTTAATTTTCCATCAAACCCTAACAGTCAGAGCAATTTACTTCTCCGTTTTACTTCAGCTACATAAATCTGCAAAAGTGAATAATGGGCTTTAGTCTTTACATTTAATGACCTTGACAGATTCTACTGTAGCTAAGCCCTTGAAAGCCACCAATGTTGTATCAGTTACTCCCCCATCCGTGTATTTGTGTAAGGATTGACTGAGCTCCCAGTGTCTTAATCGTAATGTTGCTCACAGTGTGGAAGCAGAGTTAGCATGCAAGGTGCAACAGCGAACCAACCACCTGTCCAAAAACAACCCAATGATCCGATCTCCTTCCTTTGCTGCATTATTGCCATAAAAAGAAAAAAAACCCAAACAAACAAACAAACAAAATCACAAGCAGATGTCCATGAAGAGGCTGAGATCTGTGAGACATCCCTCCTCTTACCATTGTCCAGTAAGTAAAAGACTGGACTGCAGTGGCTGGCTCTCAGACTGGCCACAGGCTCTGGCAGGACGCGTGGCTCATTGTGAAGGGATGTTGGGTAATGAACTGGAATAGGAGATCCAACAGAACAGACAAGACTTTTCAGGGCAACAGGGGAGAGACAGACAGAGTGGGTGAAGAGAGGGGGGGCAGAGTCTTGCAGGTAACAGGGAAGAAAACAGTTGAGAAGGTCTGAAAATAAAAAGGTTACGAAGGTCAGGAACAACACTATTCTGACACGTTTTCACAAGCACAGCCATCACTAACACAAACACTCTACTACTACTGCTTTTCCTACCTTTACCACTGCTTCACCAATGTTTCCAGCAGTGCCGCTGGTGATGTGTTTCCAGTCTCTATGTCAGCCATCTTTACTATTTCAATAGCCTATATCAGCTCCATACAGCCAGTCCCTCAGCTTGATAACACATATTGCAATGACCTAAAGCATCTGCTTACTGTATGCTTCGAGGCAATATTTAGTGTAATATTTACTTCCAAACATACACTCATGCTACTCCGGCCCCCTGAGGTCATGATCATAATTGAGACTCAAAGAAGCAGCAACTCAAAAGCATGCCAATAAGTTTGTTTCCCTGTGCTCATGTTTGTAACCAAGCATGAAAGACTAGGGCTAAAAAAGTGTCTAATTACAGAAACATGACCATTTGGAGCTGTGGGGACTCTGACAGAGGATGCACTGGCCACTGTGTAGTATTTACAGCCTTTGTAAGGTTATTCACATAAGGGAGGCTTTATTTTGGAGCCCAAATCATAGCACCAGAATTATACATACATTAAAAATGAATATACAAATGAATGAATAAAAACAATATTTTAGTTGGTTGTACATTAGTCTACACAACTTCAGTTTACAAAATGTTAGGGATAGTTGTTGTGGTTGTGACAGCCAATGTAATGTGGCACAGCCAATAATATTTGAAACTGTGGTTATACTGAGACTAAAATTTGGTTTGGCTGGACAGAAATTTGTTATAGCAAAAAGAAAAGGATTTCAGATTCACCAAAAAGTGTGAATTAGTTAGTTCTTAGTTTTAGCACAGTGATAATACTGTTCAGTAGAATACAGCCAAACCTAACTGAACATATACATATCACAATTAGACCTTTTTTCCTTTTTGTTTTATAAAAGTGAATCACAATTTTAGTTTTGACTCACATGAGTGAGTCAGAAAAAAATAGACCAAATAATTTACAGCAGTATAATTGCATGTTTGGATGCATTTGCAAAACCCTAAGGGTAAAAATCTGTTGGCAGGCTTAGGTTTTATCAAAACCACCATGAGTTGCACAGAGCCAGGCAGGTGGCATCAGCTGAGCACACTGTAAAGTTTCAGATTACCTCCCCTGTCTCTCCCCGATGTGCCCAGTGCTAAATATATCCTGCCAGGTCAGATCTATCTCCCTGCTGGACCTGGTCAAGTAAGCCCTGCTACAGCCACACATGGGATAAAAGTCAGACTGGTCACCCCAAAGCATCAGATCGCAGCACATGAAAAAGACAACAACAGAGGAGTGTTAAAGGAGGCAGCTTTCAAGCAGGAGAGGGGCCAATTACTGAGCCTAATGACAAAAAGAAGACGGAAAAAGGTCAGTGAAAAAAGGGAGGGAAAGATGTGTAAAGAAGAGTCGAGAGACGCCTGCAGTTGTTGACACAGGGTGAATCAGGACAATGGTTGGCTTCCTTAATAAGCTGTCTACAGTCTGTATACGGCTTTGAACAGACACGGGACACCTGGTGTGCCAGGGACAGCCAGACAACCTCTAATGGCCATAGAGAGGGATGGAAAGCTGATGTTCAGCAGGAGGAAACAAACCATGAACTGTCTGCTGTGCTGTGTCATTTGCCTCCAGCCATAACCAATTTAAATGGATATCACTTTTTTATCATTAATATAAAAGAATTCTAAGCTGTGTAAAAGTCCACAAAACCTGTTAAATCAGACTGACATTTTCTTTTGGGTCACACAGTTGTTACCCGTGGTGAACATTTCTGTCTTGATTGCTGACTGAAATCTGAAATTGCACTAAACAGTATATGCTCTACCCTTTCTGTGTAAATGCTAGTGAAGCAGACTCTTGAACACACTGTGTTGAACTGTATCTGTTCTTTTCCATCTCTTCGTAATTCTTCCTTTCTTCCCTCTCTAATTAGCAGATGACAAGCCTGTAACAGGACAGGATGACCATGACCTAGTCAACACCACAACGTTGAAAGATTCCCTGCCAGGACAGAAAAGAACATCTTGTCCTGGTTTTGTTATCCTGTTCGTATGCTCTCCTTAAGAGGCTCAAATGCTGTAGAGTAGACAAGTGAGAACCGAAAAAAAAAGATAAAGGCTCGAGGGTCACACATCCAGCATCCTGGACAGTATAGAAATAAAGAAGCCGTAAAAATGCTGCTAATGATTAAAAATCTTGAACAACTGACATCAAATAGCCAGTTCATTGTAAAGAATTAACCGTTTTAATGTGAAATCTGATCAAATCATAAGTTCTGAAAATGGGTTAGCCCTAACCCAATCTCAGTCTCAGTCAAGTCAGATTGAGTTCATTTATATAGTCCATCATCCCTGCCAGCAAAACCTGGCGAAAAGAGATTCACTTGCCATTGAAAAAACCTTTTAAAGACACCTCAGGAAACCTCAAAAAGCTTTGCCATCCATTTGGCGATTATTAACTTCACCAAGGACGTTACGTTTTCACCTTTATATGGGATGCTTAGGGATGGATGGAACATGGACCAGGAGGCATGTTAATGCTGATCTGGTTAAAGGGGCTTGAAAGTTAAGTTTTCTTTGCTTTTATAGCCTGCAATGCAACAGAGCTGCTCATATGCTTGAAGCACAGTCCTCCATCATGGAGCATCTGAATGTTATGAAAGCAGAATTTCTGAGTCATTCTCGAGTCACATTATTTGGGCTCCTGCAGATAAAGTACAACTGTAGTTCTGTGCTACTGGGCATTAGGATGTTCGCTTCTGTCCTACATCTGTCAGTGAGCATCATTTAGAAGATTATTATTTCCAGTTTGCACAAATTTGAGCTTCAAAAGTTCACTTGACAGATCAAAAAGCAAAACTCAACTTCTTTCCTCAATTTTCCTCTTCCTCAATCAGCTTTCTGTAGATAGGTTGGTACAATACATCAAGGTCTGAATATTTCCATGCATCTATCCGCGTAAGGAATCTTGTAGCAGCAGGATGAGCAAAGCAACATCTTCCCTTCCCAGGTTGAACTCAGCCAGCAAGGATATAGAGGATATAATCCCCTCAGACTGTTCTAGGTCATCTCTGATGGTCTGTTCTTTTTGGACCTTTTTCATTCATTCAAAGTTTTATTCTTACATGAGAAGTCAGAGTTGAGAAGTTGAGGTTGCTCTCATTTACAACGATGTTGTCTGAGCTTTGTGAAGATCATCACACACTTTAAAAACAACAAACACCAAAGACACACCTGAACCCCTCCACAGGGAGACATGTAATAGACACCCTAATCAGATATGCTTGTATTCTGAGCTCCCCTTCTCCTTAATGGCCACATATTCCACCTTCTGTGAATTGCCAGGTTATCAGAGAGAAAGCTTTTGAGTGTCCCTGTGACTCCGAGAGGATTTCACGTGGACACTGTCTCAGATGAACATTCAGAATATGAGTCATTCAAAGACTTGGACACAAAAGACCCATGTGGCCACTGTTTGACAAAGCAAGGTACAGCCAAGTGGGCTCACCACCTGTGCAGTCAAAGGAGAAACTGGGGGTGCTTTGTACTGCAACAGCAGTGCTGGTGTCCCAAAGCCTATCAAATTATTTTTTCAGAGCCAGGCAAAGTGCCTTAGTGTTGGCAAAAATCCTCAAAGCTTTTATTCTCTGTAAAATGCATCAGACTAATTGAATATTTGCACACAATGGCACCATTATCATGCCTCAGCACTGACAGACTCCTCAGGATGAATTTATGACTTTATCACCAGCTAATGACACATTATTGTTCAAAGATTAGCTGTGGCCTATCCCCGTTTGTGAGAAACCACTGCCTCACTGTACGCTTGCTTGGTTCTAAAAGATAATATTTTCAATATTGAAACATCTGCCATTTCTCTGTTAGGATTGCATTTTCCCAGAACCTGAATTTTCATTGTTGCTGTGTTATTTCAGAGAGATTCAAAAAGATATTAAGTTGTTTTTGTTTCCTTAAAAAACATGTAAAAAATACAAATTTGCTCGAGACAGTTATTAGAAAAAATGCCATTTGGTATGATGGAAATGTGTGTTTGATTGTATTTATACCAACTATTTAAATGAATAAATAAATAAATACTAAATAACTCAACTGACACATACACCACACCCCTATTAAATGTATTTAAAATAAATTGCGTGAAAACTAAAACATTATAAAGCAGACAGACCGACAGAGCTTTGAGGACACAGCATGTGTGCTTAGGCACAGATTTACACACAGTTTCAGTCTCTCCATTTGACCTTTAAGTTCTGAATTCACTGAGATAAAGTGGTTTCCCACAGTAGATGCAAAAGTGCCTGCTGGGAAATGTTCTCCAATCTCTCTCTCTCTGGCCCTCCCCAGTACATGTCTGTTTCTTGCTTTGCAATCACGAGCTGTCTTTTCATCTGCCCATTTGCACTTTCCACACACGCACAAGCACACAAGCACACACACACGACACACACACACACACACACACAATGCAAATTCAAAGTTTGACTTCTTGTCTGTTGCCTCACACCTTTCTTCACAGACCTCAGTCTATGACCACTGGCAGCACTATCATATTGTAGGGTTATCTCCAAGCGGTTAGTCACTAACCTGAAACAGGAAAACGACTTTAACATTACTACAAATTAGAAGGGCATTCACATCACATGCTTAATCAGACCACCTAAGTAAACATGTCCATTTCATTAGACATCCTTTAGCATCTATCACTACATGCTGTCAAGCACCTGCTGCACCCCAATGTGCCAGCAAGTATTGGACTTTCACAAGGGCAAATGAGATTTCTATAATGAATTATGAATGGTAAATAAATATAAGAACTGTTCTGATCTAATCTCAGATGCCCATGTACTGATTTAATGAAAAGATGCAAATTACTGCCACTTCTTATCAAATATAGGTTATCACCACTGCTGGTAGCTGCTGTATCAACAACAGTTCAAGGTACACGTGTAATTGGGCCTGCTCTCTTGAGCTACCCTTGTCCTCTGCTCTCGCTATCTTTTATTCTCTCTGCACATGAAATTCTGTCTGGGTCTTTGCAGATTCTTCACTTAAGTGGCAGAAATTTTCACTCAGTCCAAGAAAAGAAGAGTTGGACAAACTTCAAGAAAGAAGAAAAGAGGAGAAAGAGCGATAGTAAGGGAAAAATGTAAGAAAGGTCTTTCCTCTTGCTTTCCTTTGTGAAAGCACATAATCATTGTACACACAGCAATGAAATAGAGGAAAACCAGCTAAAAGCTGTGATAAAATGCATCAGATAGATCATAATATACTGCAGCCAAACACCCTGATAACTACATTACATGCTCTCATGAACAAGGTTTTCCCTGCTTTACTGGTTTTCAGCAATTCTTCCATATTTCATTTCAAAAAATTCAAAACAGTTGTCACATTAAACAGCTGTCATTTCATCAGGTGAAGATGCTCTGGTGATGGGTGAAGTGTCCACAGGCTGAGCTTCACAGTGCAAAGAGCAACATTTCCATACAGGGAAAGATGGACTTTGTCGTGGCAGGCATGTGTGTATTTGTGCAAGAGTGAGTGTGTGTGAGCAGGTTACCTGAAGTGGGCGACTTGCTTCTCTCCATGTCAATGGACTGCTGGTTGTCAGAGAGTTCAGTAAGGCCTGCCGCAGCCAATGGCAGCCGAGAGGAAGAAGAAGTAGAACGCACAAAGACAGTCATGTCAGATTATCTCAGTTTTGTCAGTCGGACAGACTGAACAGAGGTCAGTTTGTTGATATCAGCCACACCACACACAGCCCAAGCAAGAGTTAAGACAACTGTTCATCAGAAAAACTTGATCGATCGTTTGACGAGTTACATAATTATTTCCCAATAATATGTGGATCAAGCTTTTTACTGATGTTTAAGATTTGCTCTTTGTCCTGGGTGGATTTTGAGTCCATTCTGTGGCTGAATCCTGATTATCTGCACAGTCTATTTACTAAATGTATATACCAGCTTCTGTTTTGAATGTCAAACAGTTGGGTGATAAAATGTCAATACTCCCGTTATTACTCAATTACAGAATGTAGTGCAAATCTTGTGATAAAGAATCATATACAATCAAAAGAGAGACAAGAAGAACAAACATCAAATCTGATCATGCTCCAAGCACAGGCTATAATGAGAATTCATGCCTTCTCCTTTTTGGAAAAAAGAAAAGAAAAGGGAAACAAACAAACATCACAGATGCCAAAATTTTAAGTTGTTGTTCCTTGAAGTCTGAGTAAAAACGTAGGGTGTTTAAACCGTGTTCATTAAGGCTTCATTAACAGCTTCACTGAGTTGTGACAGTTCAGAAAACTTTGATTAATTTAATTATTTCTCTTTCTTGAAGGTTTCCACTTAATGCAAAATTTCCTACAATCGTTTCCAATGGCCTTACAGGAGACTGGTATTAAAACTGACTGATTAAACCTTTTACTGAAGAAAACATTTAAGAATTCCTTTGTAATCACTGACTCCAAGTAGTCATTCTGGTTTCGCTGTGCCCAGTGGATGAACAAGGCTTTATTCACCCCACTAACTATGCCTCAGTTAAAATATACATCACATGGATCATATAATATTTATAACTGCCCTCGCTTAACAAACTCATAGGAGTGGCTCTCCTTCTGCAAAGGACATACTGCTGGACATGACTGGAATAGGCTAGTTTATTTTATGTGGAAAAATACAGATATAATATTCAGCTGTAAGATCAGAAACAACCACATTTATTCCAATCATCTCTTTTGGTTTGTCCCTTTGCTTTCTGCCCACATCATTCCTTCAAAATTGCTATAGTAACCATCTCTTATCAACCCTGTTGTCCTTGTACACTGTCCACCAAAACATGATCCCATCACCCCGTCCCTCCCAGACACACACACACACACACCCCAGCCTTTAGGAAGGCCTGACTTACTCTGATAGGATGTACGGATCCTTTTCTTTGAATCTGAGTAAAAGTTAGACAGGCCACGCATGCAAAACTCTGTCAGGCAGGCCCGCATGCCCACATCAGCAGCCACAGAGTCACCAAAAGGTGGGAAGAGGAGGAGGAGGAGGAGGAAGAGGAGGAGGTGGTGAGGTGAAGGAAGAGTGATGGAAAGGATTGAGAGTAGGAATACAGAGTGAGGAGTGTAGGCAGAGATTCAGGGTGAGGAGAGATGAGAGAGAGAGAGAGCGAAAAGGTGGGAAAGGAGAGAAAGGTAGGAGAGGTGTAATAATGGTGTAGGACAGAAGGTAGAAATGAGAGAAATAAGTAAGAAACAAGATCAGGGTGAGGTGAAGTTAAGTGTGAGTAGAAGGAGGATGGGGAAGGAATGGAGGTAGACCATTTTAGGATGTAGGGAAGGGAGCGGAAGAAAAGGGAAGGAAGGGGGGAGAGAAGAACACACAGGCTTAGTGTGGAAAAGAAACTGAGTGCAAGCAGCAACTGGGTTAGTGTCAGGGGAGGACGGACAAGAAATACCCGCTAGTCCTGGAAATGCTGTGAATGGTCATTTATACAGGAAGTTAACTCCTGTGTTTGCATAAAATAATACTCTAGTTAATTGATTTACATCTGATTTTGTTCATTCATTTGCCAAAGACCTCTTCATCTAACATGTAAAGACTTGTATTAATAATGTACTACATGACAACCAGAGGAACTCACCTAAAATGATCAATAACTAAGCATCATTTAATGACATGACACTACCTTTGACTGACATTTGTATATAGAATACACATATATATGTGTGGTGATAACAGCTAAAAATGTGGTGGAAAGGACAGAAAACTATTTCCTCACAGGCTGGATTATCACAACGGAGGAGGCCAGCAGCTCTAAGACAGTTTAGCAAGTGCCATGTATTTCGTTTGGTCTTTTGACTGCAAAAGACCAATTTTGAAGTTCTGTCTTCAGCAATATATTGACTCCACCAAACTAAGTAAGCTCCAGACCATAACACCACCACCACCTGGGGTACAGAAAAGGGCACAGCTGGTCATTTTTATTCTTCCTCCTGTCTTAAAATTGATTTTAAAGACCTCATGAAGAAAGAGTTTAACAAAAGACAAAGTTGGGAACTATAAGTGATGTCAAGGTCAAAAAAAGCCTTTATGCAACAGCAAATGAAAAGAGTTGGCTCTCAGTCGTCCATCCCTTCACACAATTCCTGAGTAGCTGTAAAGCATTTTCAGCTTCACTTGTGGGAATTATGTAATAAAAAAACTCTGCTCTACTCTAATTTGCTTAAAGGACCTTTAAAATCGAAAATACTCAACAAGCTGCTATGCCTTCAAAACTTAAACTTAGTTTGCGGTTGTATTTATGTGCGCTTGCACATAGTAGCTTCTGCGTGGTGTATTGGTGAATATTTTTACTGTATGTTAGTATAAATGTCAGGCTGCCCTCAGAAAGACCATCAATAGCCAAAGTCTCCAGCAGAAAAAAGAGGCGGCAGGGTTCAGGAAGTACAACAAGACCTCTGTGGCTCTTGACTACAGATCTATGCTCAAGCAGGACTAAAAACAGAAAGGACAGAGAAATCAAATGATCACATGCATAAAAATGCTGACATGGAATGACACAGCTTGTTAACATGCACTTCATATCATAGTGCAGATCTGTGACAGGCATACTGAGATGGACAAATGTTTTTGTCTGTGTTTGTTACAGTGAGACAGAGCAGAGAGAGGGAAGAAACAGAGTTGGACTGCTGCAGGCCTTTGAATTCTGATGCAAATACCTCCTTTTTATTTGGATTTTGTGCCACTAGTCTTATAATATTAACTCAGGCTGAAACACTTTCTTTGGATCTGAGTGGAAAAGGCTTTGATATATAATTTATGCCCGACAAACTGACAACTAGGCTTTTCTCTTTCATTTCAATCTTCTACTTAAGTGAAAAAAGAAATACAACTATGTTCAAATAAAAATTTCACTGAAATGAGGCAAAAGAAGTATTACTGGCATAATATGCTAGTATAAGACTGTTGTATTCAGATAAAGATCTAAAATGTGTAAATTATTGTAAATATGTCAAAATTGATAAATCAAATGAGAACAACATACCTCATTAAACATGGGGCAACAACATGGCCAAGCATTTGAACCCTATAGGCAATGGAGATATGGCACTTGTTCTACACATACTGTACCAGAAAAATGTGTGTGTGCTGTAAATGAACTCAGTAACCTTTCACCAACTTTTGTTAAAGGCTTAAGAGCAGTGGCACATCAATTATACCAGGAATGTAATTATACCACCTTCATCATTGATTTTAGATCATTCACTGTCAGATTTGCCTGATTGATCAGTCAAGCCTTAGAAAGAAATAGAGTTCCAGAGAAGGGAGACAAAAGAAAAGCAAGAAGAAACCCCAGTAGAGGTAAAAAAGAGAAAGTGGACAGAAGACTAGAAGATAGTTGAGACAGTAAGATAAATGAAATCTGCGTGATGATCCCTCTGGCATCTTTCTGTGTGGATTCACATGTGTGTGGCAGGATCCCAGAGGTGTGTGTGCTACCTGAGGTGGACTGTCTATTCCTGCGGGGGGAGCGGGTAAGGCGCTGGTAGGGGTCGGCAGCTCCATACAGATCCAGTGTCGACATACACAACAGGATTGTTTTCTGCAAATAGTCCACGACTACAAGGCCATTACAGTTCCCAAACGCCAGACTGGATGAACACAAGCACAGCAGAGAGACACATTCACAAACACACACACACACAATCACAGATATGCATTTACATGGAGGAAAAGGACATGTACTGTACACTGTTAGCAGGTTCATTTCACTTGGTTATTCTCAGTGTTGTTAAAGGTGCAACATCACAATCAAACAGTCAAATTAACTATGACATTTTCATAAAGGGATTTTATCTGACATTGAGTGTCTTTATCTCACATTTCTAGTGCCGCTGTTTCTAAAAATTAATTTCAGATTTCCAGCGAGACTGTCTTTGCTCTGGAGCGTCTGGCTTCATTAATCAAAAGAAACTTGTTTTCAGTCATTTTTTCTACTCTTTCCAAAAGACGTTCAAGTTCATCTGACACTGACCGGAATTAGATGACATTCACAATAAAGGACTCCATCAGTGGCCTTTCAACAGGGCACTTAGAAAAAATAATAAGTGCAGCAAAAACATAAATGTCACTCAATTTCCCTCTGCCCAGTCTATCACTCACTGCCCTCCTGCATCCAGCATGCAGATGTCTGGCTCAATTTGTATTACCGTCACATGGTCAGATGGTTTAGCTTGTGACAGCATCCACAGTGTTGTCTCCAATATGGCATTTTTACCAAGTCATTAGACAGAG
This sequence comes from Selene dorsalis, assembly GCA_900303245.1. Taxonomy (NCBI): domain Eukaryota; kingdom Metazoa; phylum Chordata; class Actinopteri; order Carangiformes; family Carangidae; genus Selene; species Selene dorsalis. The sequence goes on along the minus strand of OMNW01034712.1, from coordinate 104,385 downwards.
CTTTCGTCATGTATTGTATTGTCATGTTCTATGAAAACAACAATTTCAAGATGGTGATTACCATCCTTTCAGTGCCATTTAAAAACACATTTTGGATTTTACAAACTGTAACATTCATAAATCAAAACAAAAGGCTCAAAGAAAAGTGGGTTCGTGTTAGTTCTCTGATATAACAGAAAATGACAACAACTTAAAAATCCAGTCTTTTTAACTTGTAATTTCAGCATGTCCAAAAGCAAAAAATTGTCATGTAAAGTTTTAATGTAATGTGTTTTATGTGGCTGATTAATGTGTTACAACTTAATGTTTCTATTATGTACCCTGTCACTTCAAAAGATATCAGTGAATATGTTATGTGATATGTTATGAGCCAAGTACATCATGCACTGTACTATGAAGTACAAAGAAATACAAATCTTTCCCTTTCATATGAACCAAAATCGAAGTGTGTGTGTGTGTGTGAGAAGGTACAAGTAAAAAACAATGTCTGCATTTCCATTCAAGCAGTCAATAGCTCTAGTGGAGAGAGGAAAACAGTGGTCTTCTATTTACAGCAAAACCACACGTCCTAAATCAATGACCCCGGAAGTCTGTGAATTTCTCCTCCACATTATTATTAACATGAACATAAAATATTATCAAAATTCCCTAATTTTAGGAATGGAAATGTTTGAAAATGTCAACCATTATTCAAGTCAACATTAGTTACTGACTAGAACTATAATAAAACATGTAAAACAAGATAAGAGAGGTTGCTTGCATGTTGTTGGTTGTGTTGATCACACCCTGATCTTCATTTCTGTGTATTTACTGTTAGAGCGAAGGTCTCAGTGTGAATTGTGTGTTTGTTTTGACTGGCTGGCAGGTGGTACATTGTATGTGAGGAAATCTCAAACAAACAGTAACAGGGAACAGTTCAAATACTTGTGCTACTTCATGCTCAGAATATATTAACAATATGCACCCGGAAGAAATAGACTTTAATGGTGCATTTTTCACATCACTTGTATGTCTGCACCGTTTGAGAAAGGTATGGCCATGTCGCAAACTTACACTTAGTTAATAGATTTTCTAAGGTTTTTATCTAATATACCCACCCTTATATCCAACCATGCTGTGTGAACAGTTTGGTCTATGAGATGACACCTGGAGGTTCAAGTTTGAGACAATGTCAACCTGCCTCCTTTTGCCATTTAGGATCACCAATATATCGTTTCTGCATTATAACTTTAATAGACAGAACTATGTGTGGTGTAGCTTTGTTAAAACTATCATGTACAGTGTTTCTGCTTTCAGTTAAAACACCTTCTTAGTCTCTCAAGTGTAATTTTGGTGCTTCTTCAATTTGAATAATGCTGTTGTATCTGCACTGTAGAAATGATCAGCTGTCAATGTACTACTGCAATAACTGAATGTCTTATTTGTGCATACAGCTGAAACTATCCCAGGGGATTGAGTGCAGACTAAAAATGATGTAGAACGGATTAGTCCTATGGATTCTTTATGAGAAATGCACAACCCATATTCCACATCTACTGTGGATGGACAAATGAATGGATGGAAAGGTAAACAAGCTGACAGACTGTCAAGTATGAGGTGACGTACAGGCCATAGGCAGAGTTGATGTCCAGGCTGGTGATCTGTTGTGGAGGTTCTCCATCTACCCACAGCAGCTGGATGACCAGCTCTGCCTGGTAGCCAGGGGGGACCCGCACCACCCGGTCCTTCACCCTGAAACAGACACACAGTAGAGGAGACATTAGGGTAAAGCATAGACATAAGGAACATGGAGGGGAAATGAATAACCAAGTTCAATTGTGTCACCAATATCCTATAAAACATTTCTGCTTCCATCATGACAAGCTACAACTAAATCATTAGGGGACTGTTCAAGTCCAGTGTTTACTTATATTTATCTATTTCTCAATTTATTTTGTGGCACATTGCAGGACACATTAATAATGACAATAATAATGATGATAATAAATAAAAAAATATAATAATAAAATAACAAAAAAATA
>OMNW01034712.1:76840-89069 GCA_900303245.1 Selene dorsalis | reverse complement strand
GTGAGTGAGTGATGTCAACTTCATAAATATGCAGTTTAGCCACAAAGTATTTGATTAAGTGTTGCAGTCTTGCCCCCAACAGACACCTCCACCCTCCCAACAGGACCCCCACCCAGAAATTCAAGTTGTAGTTTAAAAAAAAAATCCATTATTTAGCGTAATGTTTATGTTAATCTTAAGGACCTATAACATACATCTAATGCATTGCCATCGTTTCATTACATTCATTATAATGCATCTCCTCTCCTCTGCGACGGGCGACGCTCCCCCTCACTTCTCTCTCACAACACACACACATGCACTCAGTGAGGGCCTCTCTCCCAGTTCAGCCCGTCCACTGCCCTTCCCGATCTCCTGCCCGACAAGCGGACCTGTTGGTCCGGGTGGCCACGCTGAGAGTGGACCTGTTGGTCTGACTAGTCCCAAACAGTTTGAGTCCTCCACCTGAAGCACCCAAGCTGCAGACTGGTCGACCAAACAGCGCTGCTCTCCCTCTGCCAGCTTCAGTTGTACCCATTTTTAGATGATCACAGATGTGCATTTAAGTAATCAGTTGCAATCGGTGTGTAAAGAGGATTTCCAGCAGTACAGTAAAAATGCTCCAGAAAAAGATCTTTTCCCCTACCTTTAATTACTTAATGCAGTGATTGTGTAACATTTTTATAAGAAGTGTGTAGTATTACTTACAGCCACCCAAGCCTCAAAGATACTTTGTCAGAGAAAGTTTTAAGAAAAATCTCACTGTAAAACTGTCTCAGGAATGACAACATGGAAACAACTGTTTACATGAAACCTGATGCACCAGATGGCGTGTTACACAGAACCATCTGGGAAGACTAAGCTGGAAACTGTTTGGAAGAAGCAAACACTTTAAAAAAGTAGATGGCAGATGAGTGGATGAACCATCTGTCTGTCCTAGGCTAACTTCGTCCAGTAACATTCTTCATCATCTCCATTTCCCTCACTTCCAGTAGAGCCAGTGGGTAAATCAAACTATACCCAGTCAGAAGATGAGTGAAAACATATTTTTCTTCGAGAAAAACCTTACAGCACTGTTCTTTGCTCTTCTTTCAGTGAAGAAACTCAAATTCTGATATCACTGTTATCAGCACTATGCTAACCCTTTTAGGAGCTGCCATTGTTGATGAACAACAACAATGAATGCTGCTGTCAGACCTAATATCCACCCACAGTTGCCACACAGGATGCTGATTGGTCAGATCATTATGGTCTGTGCGGCTGGCAGGATGGATTCTGCTCCAGCTGCCTTGCAGGGTTTGGTGTCATTGGAGGTTTGTAAATTTCAAATAGCATCAATCATGCACCACCCTCTGTGTGAACATATTTCATCTTTGTTGCAATTTCCTGCTCTCCACAAAATTATGCCCCATGCTGTAAATTTTATTTCCTGCTGCTATGAAAAGGCATCCAAACAGATAGCAGTGGAAAAAAGTCAAAATTTGTTTGTATTAGAAGCCAAGTAAAACTGAAAGCATTGGAAAGTGTCTCTTTTCCTGTAACATAAATCCAAAGAAGAGGGAGGCCACTATGAAACAGAACTGTTTTACCTGACAATGCCTTCACTTAAACTGTTGGGGTACTGGATGGAGAAGTGCACGGAGGTACTCACCTCATCGTAGTAGATTCTGAAGTCTGCCTTCTTGGCCCGGAGGTCCCACTGTACGATTGTCCCACTCTCAAACCCTACAAGCAGCTGCAGAGTTGAATGACAAGGAATGGTAAATAAAGAAGTGATTAAAGATATAAGAACAGACCATGCATCAACAGCAGCAATGTGACTTATGTCAGCCTTCAGTGGTTCAGAGTTGTTTTATGATGGCAGTTTCTCAGCTGCAGCAGTCTCATGTGTAATCCAACATGACTTCGAATGAGCATAATTGAGCCATTCTCTCCACTATATAGACTGTATATAAACAAATTTGATCAAGTCCATTGATTTATATAGTACAAGTGCACAGGTGTAATACACACAAACAATTCTATGCACATGCACTGATAAACACAAAGTTCCCGCATCCACTCACAAAACAACAAAAATCTACCTCACTGAGAGGAAAAACTGTGTGACATCTTAAACCTCAGATGAAAAGTTGAAGGCAGGTGTTGTGAAAGGCAAAACCTGCTGCTTTGCCACCCCAAGCTCTGCATTAGTAACCCCAATAGCCAAAAATGTGATTTAACAGGTAAGATGCACAAAGATAAACTGTAGAACATGCATCAGGAACACACACTGTGCTGTGTCAACTCTACACATTAGAGCACACAGAGAAAGTGCTTTTGAAAAAAAAAGTGAATTTCTTACTGCAGTAGCAGAATTATTTTCCTACACAGAAAAATCACAAGCAATCGCGCATCACTGATATTAGTAATAACATGTTGAGTCATTTCCAAGGTGCTGACACTATGAAGGCTGACTCACTCATAAGACTAGGGCAATTAAACGTATAGGAGACACTATTATTGATATTAGATACAGAATTTGCTGTTCCTTCTTATGCCTGGTTAGCAAAACTCTGTTAAGGCAGCATCTACCAATTATTATCACAAACAATAAATCTACCAATTATTTTCTTGACCAACGAAAAAAATTGAAAAGTATCTGTTACAAAGGCCACGATTTGCGTTTCTGTCCTGTCAAGTGCAACAGCTGAAGATATTTCATTCTCTCAGATGTATTATGATGTGGTATAATGTACATCTGAGAGGCTGGAACTATGTTTTGCATTTCTGCTTAACATTTAGAAGCATTGCAGGTTGACTTACAAACAAATCAACCCCACTGTAGCTGTCAGTTCAGCTATTTTTAACTAATCAGATGCAAAAAAAACTCAAAGGAATCATAAAAACAACGGTCTGATTTACAAGTGGTTTATAAAATTAAGCTGTAACATATCCAGCAGAGATGGTGCAACATTTTTTTTAAGTAAAATTACTCTCATATACATCAAATGTTGTTCATAACAGGCCAGGGAGTCTGTACAGTCAGTCCCAGGAAACCATCCATCTGTATCAGTTGTTCATTTTCATTTTGCTGCTATAATGCTGCTATAAATTCTGCTGTAGTGTAAGAGGACGTTTTTGACGTAGCATTGATGGATTCTTAGTCTGTGTAAGCAATCACTGATGTGTAACTATGTGTAAGAAAAGCATTTTTATGCACCATGTCACAACCTTGCATTTCATTTTACATTCTCCTACACAGTCAGAGCTGTTTTTGGATTAAGCTTTTCAGGCTAAGATAAGGAAAATTGCCTCCATTATTCCCAACAGAGCTTATTGTTACTTAGGTTTTGTTTTTTGTGGAGCATAAATGATTAAAATTAATTTTCCAGGTATTAATGTCAGATTTACTTTCATAGTCCTAATTAGGGATCTTGCACTCTGGAATGTATTTATTCACCAACACTAAAAGAAAAAAAACATATGTGGGAGCTATCCTGATTTTTTTTTTTATAGGTTAGTCACAATAACACCTCCTATTTTTTTTTTTTTTAACTACATACAGCACTGCCTGTCCTTGTAGTGTGCGACTACAGTGTGAGGCAGCAGCTGTAATCATGTGTCTCATTTTTATGTCTTCACAGGTTGTCAAGACTGTTTTGACCCAGTGGCAGTGAAATCCGCCGGGAAAATCAATATGCTCCTCAACGACCTCTCTTTTACAGCAACCTCCACCTGTCACTTTCCCTACCAATTTGACTGTAGCATGACCCTGAAAAACTCAATGGTCCTCAAGGGATATTACCTACAGGTGCCTCTCACCTCTTTTCTTCTGTGTGTATATGTGAAAACCCAAAGGACAGAGAAAAAGAACATGAGAGCATCAGTGGGAGCGTCACTTTACAGAGAATGGTTTTACTTCAGTGAGCCAGAAAGAAATGCTGAGAGTGAGAGGTGAAGCAATTAGAAAAAGAAATGAATGGAAGTTAGAAAGACAGACATGAATAACGCATGGAAATACAGAGAAAGAAGAGGGAGGACAGAGGATGGATGTGTAAGTGAGGAAAAAGGGCAGAAATTTAATTAAAGGCAAGATTTAACAAAGGCAAAGAAGTGGGAGAAAGGAGAGAGCCTGTAATGTTGTAGATTGTGGTAACGTTAGAACAGGAAGTGCGCTGCTGTGACTTTTATCTGCCTACTCACCTTTCCTTCATCCTTTGGGCTATCGCTCAAATGAACCACAGGTCCTGGATGAGTTTTAGTTGATCTGTGATGTGAGGGAAAGATAAGAGGGAGGTGAAGAAGAATCTTACACCTTCTTTAAAGAGAACATGTAAACAATGAGTAATGACTTATTTTATTACAGTCACTCTACCTGTACTAAAACACAAAAACATGCTGTGTACTAACATGAAGCTTCATGTTTCATGACATTTATAGACAGGGAAATATTGATTCGCTTGTGAAGTGCTGTGTGTGTTATGGTTGTGTAGTCCTTCAAACAATCTACTGCAGTGATTCAAAAGGCTGTTACACTAAAAGAAAAAAATACTGTTCATGAATTCACCATTAACTATTGGAGTACAGACTCTCATAGGTTGAGAGTTAACTATTCGGTCAATGTGTTGCCTTCACTGTGATGCAAGGAAGACATGGCACCTGAAGAAATAAGTCTACACAGACATCATTAGAAACTGCATAGAGCGCTCTACTGCACACTTGAAAGTCAATCATAACTCTGGCCACAATCATGTTACAGCCGCAGACTTCGTTACTAAATAACAGTACTTGGCGGGAGGCAGTTTTAAGGCACACATCACCTCACCACATTAATTTGATAACTGAAGTTACTAGTTACTAATACTACAAAATCTAGGCAAAAACTTAACAAAACAAAGAGAAACATGTATCATAATTGACGCAAAATAAATTAGGCAAAAGCCAAAAGGAAGGGACGTCTTGGTTTATATAATCAAAGGTTCTCCCAGCAGAAAAAATAAATAAATCCAAGGGCCTCTTGGTCACCAATTCACTTCAAGCTAGTAGCATTGCAATGATATTTAAGCATCATGGCTTAAATGTAAGCAGCTCTGGGACACTGAGGTAAAGTGTGACTGACACGTTCAGAAGGGCACAGTTAGTTCTGCCTGCTGCCGGAAGGTGATAAATACATGAGACCACGGAAAGCTCTCCATACATTTTATTCAGCAGCAGGAAGCAACAAAACATCAGCAACACACCTGTCCATTTGCTGAAGTGCCACAATGGGTGAATGCCAAAAGCAAATCTTGCTACACCAGCCATCCACAACAAATAATACACTAAGCTGATGCACACTTTATGATGTAACATGCATATGCACTTTTGACCCAAGAGCTGTTGTTGCACATCAACAAACCCACATCACACACACACAGTGTGCCATGGATGACACTAAGTTCTTTTTGAGTTTATTAGTATGAAGACAAGTTATGAAGTCACTGGATAGAAAATGTTCGCAGCAGTTATTGAATTTTGGATTCAGTGGGCTGTAACAGAGGGCGAAGGCTCGCTATTGTTGTGGAAGGTCGTTTTCTCCAACTGACGAAAGTCTTTGCACTGTGAAGTCAACTCTGTGAAAAAATGAGTTAGTGACTGACTAAATGAAAGTTAGTAAAGTAAAAGTTTGCCTTTACGGAAACAAGGCCAAGTCATTGAAAACAACACAAATGAATGAATGAATGAGAATCTTTCACAAAGAGAAAATAATTCACAGATGGATTGGATGTTTCCTCCACCTCATCTCCAGCTCACAGGGTTAGACAAAACACACTAGTTATAGGGGTCTACATCACCCGAAATGTTGGATTATCATCACCAGACAGTGTTTACTATATACCCGAGTCCAGAGCCTCAGACAGAGAGACTAATGTCAGGGTGCTGGAATTACGCTGGGAGAAACAGGGAAGCCAGGCACACTCCACCACTAACTCCAGTTAGAGCAGCACTTGGCACCAATGATGCGGATGAGGCAGTAAGTGATCACAAAATCTGGTCTGGCCAGGATGTTTGAGTCTGCCAGACAGATGAGTCTGCATCAATTAACAGTCTCTGGTCCCTTACTCATGCAAGGTGATGATTAGATGTACGGTAGGTTTCCTCCAGTCAACCTGCTTGCTGGCTCATAATTGTAGTGAGCAGGGATTTGTTTTTGTAGCAAACTGATATTCTTTCTGGGGATGTCCAAAGTAGATGGGTTTCATGCAACTGGAGAAAGCAATAATGTTTTATCTATGAATAACAAGTTTGATATAAGGGGCTTAGTGCCCAGTGCCAGGGTTATATCAAGTGCAGTGATGAAGTCCACAAGTTTAGACATTAAATCTCCTCAGGAAAATCCTCAGAGTGCAAACCATCAGCCTGATAGCCAGATTTATAATATTGAGAGTGTCTCTCTGATCCCTCTTTCCTAAATTAGTAAATCATTATCCACTAATCACCATTGCTACCACTGGTGGCAAAAAAGTGTCCCACAAAGCGTTTGATACAGTTTCCTAAAACAGAATCATAGTTGGGTCCCTAGAAATAGATGATGTCTACCAGTAGCCTTAATGATCGATACTCGGTTCTTCAGCACAAAAAAATTATGATTGCTTGCTTAAAAAAAAGGCCTAAAACCTTACCTTTTAATGCAACTTCACCACCTGATTACACTGATGCACGAGGTAAGCATGGTTGGGGGTGTGACTTGTATCTGAGTCCGAGTTATAACTAGACTCTGATCTTTTTTTTAAAACTTTTATTTATAGAATGCGAGTCACAGACATCTCGTGTATACAAAAATACAATTTCTTTTCTTTTTACATTCTAGGAACTACAATGAACCCACCCCCAGTGTTACCTTGGATATGGCAAGACAATGTAACATAACAGACAACAAATAGACAACACAAGTCCAATAAATAAATACATAAGTAAACAAATGTGAAATAGATTTTTTTGTTTTAAATCAAATAGATAAAAACACAAATAAAAAGTGCCTGTGCTGGATGTACAAAGTAAAGGTCAGTGGCTGATTACTCCTCAATCATCGAAGCAAATCGATTATGCTGGACTGTCTTAGGGTGAATAGATCTTGAGGGGGACTATCTGACCCTGGCAGACCAGCGCGAAGGCGTGAGTTCAGCTATGACCATACGGTGGGTCCTTATAGAGAAACTTCCAGAGCTGGCATCTTATCAAGATAGTTAACTAGTGGCCTCCAATGAGTATAGAACCCGTCGGATGAACCTCTAAGTGAGAACTTGATCTTCTCCATTTTCAGAAGACATAAAATGTCATGTAGCCAGACTTTCATTGATGGTGATTGAGGAGACTTCCATAATATCTCTTGCGAGCAATAAGGGAGGAGAAGGCGATAACATTATTATAACTAGACTCTGATCTTACATAGACATTTGACTATTGTGCTGAAACCATCTTCAGTTAAATACTGTGACCCTTCGTAAAGCTTTCCTCACTATTTGACAGACTCTCTCACTCTCAGTTCAACTGGTCGAGGCAGATGACCCTGAACGCAGTTCTGCTTGAGGTTTCTGCCTCTTAAAAGGATGTTTTTGTTTTTTTTCCTCACTATTGTCACCAAGTGCTTGCTCATGATGGGAATTGTTGAATCCCTGCAAATATTGCACTGAGTACTGTCTAGACATTGCCCAGAGATAACTTATATTATGATTTGCTCCCATAGAAATAAACATTTACTTGATGCATTTTATGTTCACTTCAATATGTTCTGGAAAGTTGCGAGGCTGTGGATGTACTGCTGATCTGTGTAAAACATAAATCTTACATTACTGATACTGCTGCAAAGAATTAATGGTGATTAACAAAAAACCAATAAATGCTGCATGAAATTTGGAAGCAGTTGGAGCACAAATGATCTAGTTTGATCTGATTACTGTCTCTGTGGTCATTAGTTTCCATGTACACAGAGGCGGTAGCAGGGATGTTGTATACCAGAAAAGTACACAACAAGCTAGAAATGAAACTGGTGGATCGATTGAAGGATAAGGTTTTAAGGCAGCAAACTAAATTGTGTATTTCTGTTGCTCTTCAGAGATGTAATGGCGCAGTTTAACAACCCGACGCACAAACTACTCAGACTAAAAACCTTCATCAAAAGTACTACTGTCCCTGCACCTGTTTAGCAATGATGTTTTGAAATCATCTCAAAGATGAAGCCAAAAACCCACTCAAACAATCCTGTCTGTAGTGGCTCAGGGGATCTAGAAAACCAGACTACTGTAATTTTCCTGCCTTTGGCCCAGTAAATGCTGGGATAGAGTCCAGCACTAACAAGTGTAGACTAACAGGTGTACATACAGTACTCTGCAGTAATGACAACATTAATGTCAACAGAATGAGATGAAATGGAAAGTGACAAAAGGTATGACCAAACAAATGAATTCATCATTTGTTATGAGGAAGTGGAAAACACTATGATTTTTTTTTTCTTCCGTCAGTCATGGCTACCAAGGATGCTGATATTACAAAGCACAACCTTCAGTTACAGCACAGCCAAGTAAGCCAAGAAAACCCATCACAGTAGAAAGGAAATAATCAATAAGACAGATAAAATACGAGGGAGGCAAGGCCGGAAGTAGCAAAGGATGAAGGGCGTAAACAAGAGTAACAAAACAATTGTTGTTGAGGAACCTGCTCTATAGATTAAACAAATGTTCTACAGAGGGCACCCTGTCTTTTTCCCACTGGTCTATTTAGCCCACACTAAATAGACTACACTATATTCACCTATAGTAAATAAATGCCACCAAAAAAAGATGTTTTTTTTTCTGTATTTACATCTTCATATTGTAAGCTGTCATTTTTCTATTTTGGAAAGACTACTTAGTATTCATGTTTTCCTTTAGCACCACAGTCAACAATACACAACTACAGACTTTCGAATGTGGCTTCCCGACTTCTTTAATCCTTTAATCTGTAACAGAATATGCAATTTACTAGGGAAGAATTGCATGCCCTCCTCTACCAGACTAAATCACTTTATTTCGAGAATTAATTGTGGTCTTATAAGATAATGTTTCTGAAGAGACGGAGCAAAGAAGGATTTAAACAAGTGTGTCTCTCAGTTTTGTCAGATGTTTGTGTTCTACTAGACTAGAGCACCAAACAGAAATCATAGTCAGTATTAACATTAGTATATTTTGTGTCGTACCCAATGAGTACAAAAGTGGAAATGATCATGAATCTCCATGGTGATTTTAATTCAGAGACTGTGCCCTTACTGACTGTAAACCTTGTAACAGCTGGTGAATTTTTTGCAACCTGCCACACTGGTCATAGACTTTAAAGTAAATGCCAAAAGTTGGTGAATAACACGAGTTAATCACAGAAAAGTTCAACCAGTCTTGCATCATATCTGTTTTGTTTTTCATATTCAACCCTATTCTACCTTTCCCTTAGGTTTCACACATGCATTTAATTACTCAAAGCAATGTCAACTAGAAAAACACTGAAAATGATTCAGTTACACTGAGGGAATATTGTATAAAAGCAAAAGGAATACAGTGAACATTATAAATTGTCAATCATGGCAGCATTTTATTCCTTACCAAATACATTAGCAAATGTATAGTGTTATATAGGAGACAGGGTTGTTGTTGCCAACTATTTCTGTTGTCAGATATTTCTATGCAGTGTATTTGCATTTTAAGATTACTCTTTATTTCGCAGTCTAAACAGCAGAAAAGCCAAACATGCCAAAGTTGATTTAGTCAGACATGATGCCAGGCGTAAACATAATTCTGTTCATGAGAAGGATCTATGAACTGCAGCACAATGTGCAGTGAGCTGCTGTGTTTTCCCATTTCCCTTTGCATCTCATTTTTATATCTCTATTTTGGAATGAATCTCCTGAAGATGAAATTGTTCATTAAATATGTTCCAAACGCATTTGAATTTCAATGAGAGCCCAGCCCTCCTGTTTGGGAACAATGGCCCCAGTTGAATTGTTGCTATAACAGATTCTTTTGGCTTGTATTAAATTAATGCATGTGTGAGTGTCTGTCACACAAACAAACACTGTGATGACACAAATACGCACACAATTGTAAACACACACCAAATATGATTCACACTGCTGTTTGAACACAGTGGAAAGTGTGGATGAGTTCTCCCTTGCTCAGTGTTCCACCACAGGAAAAACAGAAAGTCTCCCCTCATCCCTATTCATGTGTAGTGGAAAACCTCCCCAGCCAAACTATCAAACTCCCCAGCTGCTCTGTGTGTTGAAAGGATGCACCCTTTCCTTGTTCAACTTCCCATGAACTCCACTTCAGAAAGGTAGAGAGTGCTGACTGTGAGAAAACAGAGATTACATTACACATTCATCTATGCTCAAACAGAACATAATGTGGAGTGTACAGAAACCCATTTTTCAAATGGCTGTGTGCTATCCCAACTTATTGCACCTGTTTTTTTTATTTTGTTATCTTTTTCTGTAGTATTTAGTAGCTCTGCTTGTTTAATCATTTGTGTACAGGTTCCTGGTAAATATGAACACAACCCCACCCCCGTAGTTGATCATCTGGCACACCTGGCCAGACTGGTAGGTTAGTCAGCTGCTGCTTTATAAACCAGAAGAAAATCAATACTGGTATGATTATCATGCCATTGAGGATTTTGTACAGGATTACAAGAAAGCTCAGTAAACTACTGCTCTTCTGTTCCCAGAAGTTGTATTAAATTTATCAACACTGTTGGTGGCAAAATCACAGAAACTCAAGTACTGTGGAAATCACTGCATAGCATGTAAAAACTTCAACTACATGATGATCTCAAGCTGAATTTGTACAATCACCCAATTATTAATGTTAAAAATGTACAAGTTGACATATTTGATTATGGCCAAAAATGTGTACTGTGAGATCACAGTGTGCCTCTACTCATCCTTGAGTCCAAGTACATGTTTGTACCAAATTTTAAGACATTCACTCAAGGCGTTAATGAGATATCACATTCAAGAGACAATGGGACAGACAGATGCAATAACCCCAAAACATAACAAAACAAATATAAGAAAGTATTTTACAACACATAAGCAAAAATCTTATTCAGCATGAAAATATTAAACATGGGAGTGTTTACTGACGACTGGCAGATAGTCCACCCACACATACGCATCAGTGTTATGACTGCTTGCTATAGTTTGGGCTGTCATGAGGCAACAAGATGGCTTGGTATTAGAGTGACTTGTGACTGACACTGCAGCAGAGGACTTGCCACAAGAATGGTGTGTAGGTGGGTGAAACCAAGAGAAGAAACACGGCATACAATACAACTGAGAACTTTTGCACATTTGTATACATGCTGCTGCTGTCACTCTGCAGCATAATTCAGCTACACAGTCAACACTGGCAACAAAGAAAAAAAGTGTGCGTCAACAAATTATTAAAGGCTTCTATTGTAAGTAATATTAAGCCCAAACGAGAGCCACTATAAAACATTGTGAATGCCTATTGCCAACTGCGAACATGAGGATGAAAGCCGTTGATAAAATGCAGTTGTGCTTCGTCATTGTTGTTGATTTTTATATAGTCTGTGACACACTTTGACATGTTTTAATCTAAAGACTCATTTAGTCTCCGACCAGCTGCAAATCAATTATAATTATCAGTAATTAGATATATTCAGTAAGAAGAGCCATATAACCACAATGTTCTGAATGACTGAGAAAGGTTCAGTCTAGCAAGTACCAGTGCAGTTAACTTAAATGTGGCTGAACATTAGCATATGAATACAAATAAGAAGCGAGCAAACTATAACAGTATGAGAAACTGATTCAACACCCAATAATACAAGGCCTATATTAATCTGAGTGCATGAGTGTGATGTGTGGAGAATCGGGTTATTTGAGTCATTATTGCAAAACAAGCATCCACATTATTCACCCATAGCGACGGATACAACAATATAAACCATGCAGTGTTCACTTCTCTCCACACTAGCACCTCTTATTGTCCAATTTTAAGAGCATGTAATTAAACTCAACCACTTCTGAGATTTGAACCAGGAAATTATGACAAATGACACTCAAAGGGCTACTCAGTGCAGGACTACCAACACAATTAAAAGTTATTTCTGGTACTGAGCTAATCTTTCTTTTTTTTCCTTCATACCTACTTAGAATGCATTAAGACTGTACCAGGCCTAGTAAATTGCCCCTAATTATTTCACCACCAATGCGCCGCCTGACCCAGTACCCCCCCCC
>OMNW01034712.1:38703-70770 GCA_900303245.1 Selene dorsalis | reverse complement strand
CGGGGCAGGCCTAGAGCATAGACCTCAGCATGGCCATGTAGGGGAGTCCGGCACACACTGACGTTACTGGGACTTCAATGTTAAAAAAAGACAGTAAAACACAGCGTGCAGAGCAGAGCCATCCAAAACAGCTTGCAGCAGCGTCACTGGCACCGTGAACACATACGTGCAAACCACAGCAGCAGCTGAGTGATGTAGGCACAATGAATGCGAGGGAGGGGGTGTGACATTAGTTTTACCCACATTGCTTTTTCTAGCTGCTTGAAATAAGACATGTTGAGCAGATTGATGGTTTTGGAAGTGTCCGAAGGAGTTTGTTTTTCTGAATGTTAACGTTCTTCTGTGCCAACATGATGCGTGAAAGATGAAAACTCAGTATACGCAAATTTTATTGTGTGTGTTTGTATACTTTGTGAGCGTGTGCGTCTGTCTGCACAGATATATGTGTATTTTATCTAAGGGAATCTATGCTTACCTTTCTCTGTTGAATTTGAGTGAATGGAGGACAGCCGGCCGCCTCTGACGCAGGTTCCACAAGTGTAGCGTGTCATCTGCACAGGCTGTGACCAGCGCTCCCTAAAGGACAAAATACAGTAGAAAAAGGAATATCAGTACTGAATCATTTATGGGACACAGAGAGACATCTTAGCTATTGGATTTAACACAAGTCCTGCAGTGCTGATAGACGAGACTATAACGGTCTACACAAACTGTAATAAACACTGTAGATTTGAGGAGTAAAGCATCAAAGACTCATGCATGCAAAGCAAATTTATCGCAGTAACAAGTTAAAAAGGAGAAGAATGCATGGTCCCAAAATAAGACTCTGACAATAACAAATATTATATTTACTGTAAGGTACAGCATGTCAGTGAACTTAGCCATCGTATGAAACAATGAAAGGAAAATGACAAACCAGTTTCAAATGACGTCAGCCGATTTAAGCCCTACTTCTGAGAACAGCTAAACGTAATTTCAGTGTAATTCCCATTGCGGTTTTGCTAACGGGCGTCACTTTAAACACTGGAGCCCAGGGAGAATTAGCTTTAGATTACAAACTTAATCATGGGATTAAAGACTGTACAGTGCCAGGCAGCATGAAAACATTGCTTCCCACTGTTTTCCATGTTGGTGAATATTTTCCCTTCACTCACTACCAAAAGAGATATTTGTTAAACAATCCCGGTTTACTCAAAGCATATTTAACTAGATACACATTATACATTGCAATGCTAACATGCACACACACACATGGAACTTTTCAGTGCTGCATTATGTGATTAATGAGGCCTGTTAAGACAAATTATTTATCTTCCTGAAAATCAAGTGACGAGAAATGCTTCATACACAGTATAATTACATGAGCACTACTGCCCCTTAATTTGCTTGGCACCCTCTCTCCACTCATGTGAAATGTTATGTTGGTGCTTATCACGTCCGACTCATGGGGGATTGATGGCAGTGATGATAACCTGGTGCGTTCAGACAATCCTACTTGGATGATTCTTCTTTGTTTTTCTTTTTTTTACATAATCTTACCTTATCTAGACCATGCTTCTAGTCATGTGATCTAATTGCATCTTGCTGGGATTAAAAGTGTTTCTGCTGTAAACATTCATGAGGAAGGTAATTTATTTTTGGGGGTGGGTTTCTCTGGTGGCACTTACTTATACAAAACTCATTTGATTAGTGGTGCCTCAAGGCGTTGCTGGTTTGTTTCACTTCTTCTTAATGGCACTTGCGCGTGTATTTGTTGTCAATCACGTCATTTTCTAAACTAAATTTTTCTCAGTCTGACACCGAGACATTCCATTTTGTGTGTATTAAGGTGATTCATAATTTGCCTTTATCTTGTTGTTTTTTCATTTATTAAACCATACTGAAATTATTTATTTAGACATCACTCAAAATCAAGTTCAGTTATCCTTTCTGTCATTTTTGTACAACCATTAATCACTTCACAAACACAAAAGGATCATTTCAAAGATTGAAGCATGCACGGGACAGAGAGAAATGGAGTGAGAGGAGGTGGAGCAGCAGCTAATGAAGAAATCATACCAGATGGGAAGAAGAGAGAACACGAGAGGCAAATAAGGTGAGAGCCAGGTCTTCAGCTCCATTATGGTATAATTATCTTGACGTCTTGATGGCGACACAGGCAAGACAAGCAGGTGCAGGTACAATTACAGTGAAGGTAGAATGACTGTCACTGAGGCCAAACAGAAAACCACATTACTGAGCTATCAGGAAAATAGTTACTGTATAGGTGCATTTCCATATTGAAATAACACTACGCTGGTGGTCCAGTAAACTGTCCTCTAAACTCTACAATGTAAATGTTCTCATATTTGTCTGTCAGTCGACTGGAATCTGTCCATATTGCTCATTAAATCAGAAACTCTACTATTGGTTGATTTATCAATATGCATTAGTGAATACATGGTCTCAGTTCCAAATTCTGAACAAACAAAATACACTAGACTGGGAACAGTTCCTTTGTGACAGTTTTCAATACATACGATACATCTTACCAGGTGCTGTAGATTTGATGCTTTGACATTTCCATTTAAGTGTAAAAGCAGAGTTTTAGATGCCAAATATTTTTGCTGGTTCATTAGCTGCAGTGAGTCCATTTAGTTCTCCAACCTCAGGTCACTTTGGGTCATTTCAAGGATTAATGAGGTGTGTGTCTGGTTGCCTGTGAGTGTTAACATCTACTTCATCTGTCCTTCCTCTGCTACCCCTCCCCCTTTACCTCTCTGCACATGAAGAAATCAGATTTACTGGTGAGGATTAGGACTTCTGTTTTTCCTTAAAACAACTGTATTACAATGGTGGTAAAATCTGTCTATTTGTTTCATGATTTTGAGTTGGGGGTTCTTTGTTAACAAAACATAACAACAGTAAGTTTCCCCTGGTATTTATTTTCTGCCATTATAAATAAACCATGAATCGACAAAACAGTTCAGAGGACTGGGAAGTGTGAATGTTCCATAAATTTGTTACTAAAAATGTTCTTTGTTCTTATGTTCCTCATTAATACAGAAGATCTCAAAGTCATCAGAGAATATTATTTCTTAATCTTAACATTTACTATGATTTCTATTTCAAACATCATTATAGTTGCCAGAGTCACAAAACAAACTTCAATTTAGTTTTTAAGCCACAATTTAGCAAATTTCAACTCCATATTTTAATCAGGTGAAGTAATTTAGTCATTGGATGTCTGGATTGTCAGACATACTGTTCTGTGTTCACTGAACACCATCAGGATATCACTGAATTTTGAAGTGAAAGGGCTTGATTTGTTGACCGGTTTTAATTGTCTGCTGTTTGTGATGGAGAAAGGAGAACACACCCGTGTGTGATTCGACTGTAGATGAAAAAAACTATGGAACACCTAAGTTGTTAAAGAAATGAAAGTAAGCCGTCTCATTTTCCATCTACTCCCTGTCTGCAGAAAAGTTCTGGTGAATCATTGATTTTTCAATACAGTGATGGGGAAGTCAGGCAGAGAAAAGGGGGATGACATGCGAGCCAGGTCTGATTGGAACTGATAGGACTATGCCTCTGTGGTATGGGCTCTACCAGACGAGCAACTAGTGGTAAATGACAGTTTTTTATTATTATGGGTGTTTCTGGTCTGTTTGACATGGACAGAAAAACACCTCTGCAGATAATTTGGCTGTTGGTAAAAACCGTCTGAACCGTCTGGTTCATAAGTCATCAGAGAAAAAATGGTTAGAAGATATTTCAAGTCTCAACTTCCCTTGATGCCCCTGACAGCCTTGGTAATGGCTGCTTTAGTCAGTATTTTTAACAGCTATAATCATCAGGTCTGTTTGATGTGACAGGAAGGAAGCTTACATTAATGGTGGTGAAGACAACAGCTCCCATGATCCCACGCTATTTCATGAAATCAGGTAACGCTGTCTTTTGTTTTTGTTTTGATCGAGAGACCTAGCAGCAGAAGTTACATGCTGTTTATTTAAGATATACCTTAACCACAAAATAATCTAACTAAGATTAAACTAAGTCTACAGGTCTGTTTTTACATCACTACCGCTGACCTCTTCTTCACCCTGCACACAACACAATCAATCTCACCTTTTCCTTCCCCAAGCAGCTCCCTCCCTTCACTCCCCACCACCAAACCTCATCTGACACCAACCTTCAACAGCCCTCTCGGCCTATTTAGTTGTATAATTAATCAAGAAAAATAATGAATACAGAAAAGGCAAACAAACATTAATTAGACTATTCATACCCTCAACATGGTGGTAGAAAAAAAATCTCCTTACATAAAATATTGGGAAAGAGATCGTAACACAGTGATGAGATTATGACTTCATTATAAATGTGCTAGCAAGTAGATACATACTTGAGTGTGATAGAGAGAAGAAAGATACAAAACTCACAACTATCTGCAAGTTCATCCGTCTAATGTGAATAAATCTTTACACCTCACTGATTGTCAAGAGACTCGTCTGAATATGTAAATCAACCATTAGCAAGGTGCCTGACAGCCCACACACTGAGCCCAAGAGAAATACTGACATATAGCAAAGCTATTAGCGAAACTGTCAGACGATGGGAGGACTGACAGCCATCACTGTGAGGTGTGTGTGTGTGTTTGCGTGCTACATATGTGCCATTTGTAATCCACGTAGAAACCTGGGCAATTACGTTTAAAAAAAAGTAGAAGATGAAAGAGCTAAACACATAATCATGCACAGACAACACGAGTCACTAAGTCTCAAACCTACACATACACGCAGCCACACACACAGTTAATATCTTTCACACACAAACACACACCCTTCTTCAGGCCCATCCACATCTCTTTGCCTCAGACACATCACAAGTAGGCCAATGAGTGATGGAGAAGTGGGCTGAAAAAGCCAGTGGGCTTAAAAAGAAATAGAGTGGGTACAGAAAAAGGCAGAGAGGCAGGGAGAACACACAGATTTACAGCAGAGTCAAGGAGAAACAAGAAAGCACAACACAGAGGGGAGAGACAGCTCTGTGCTCCAGATCTGTGTGACTTAGCTTCTGCTCTTTAACATAAGGACCCTTGTATTTCTCTAATACACCTACAGTATTTTGTTAGTAAACAAAATATAGCATCAAACCGCAGTGCAAAGCTCCTCCTAAAGTCTTAAAACAAACCACTTGACGCAGAGCGCTGCCATGTGTCAGCCCACACAGCACTAGTCTGTCAGGAGAAAAGCAGACAGTGAGGGAAAATAGTTTTTTTGAAGATAGGAGGGGAACAAATCTGTAGTATAAATGAGCTGTTATACAGAGTTTAGTTTTGTGTGTTCTCTATAACAGCGGTTTACAAAGTGGGGGCCAGGGCCCCCTGGGGGGCCACCAGGGTGTATGAATTATATTTTGCGCTTTATTATAAAATATAATTTATAATAATATAACATATCGGAACCTTATTTTGCCTGCCAGTCAAAATATCATTCATGAGGTCATAAACTGTTGGTTTGTGTCTGACATCAAGCCTAAAACTTGGTGGGTTTGCAAAGGGGGTCCCCGGCCAGAAGTAATGCTATTTCGGGGGCCTTGGCATGGAAAAGTTGGTTTATAACATCAGCTCCTTCACAGATTTTATAATTGATACAGTAAACCACTCCACATGACTGCATGCTAAAAAAAAACAAAAACATACTTAAATAAATCAGTTTCTGAGATTTTACTTCATGGCACCCTTCTATGAACTGAGAAAAACCCTCCACTGAATGTAAAGCCTGTAGTGTCAAAAGACAATAACATTGGTGTGCAACTGAATGGATCATTCATGCAACCACAGGACAACTTTTCTTACCTCATTGATGAGGAACTGCAGCTGAAGAACAGCTGCACCGCTCTCATGTTGACAGTAGCAGTCCACCCCAGGTCGACCCAGTCTGATGGCATCACAGAGTTAAGGAAGTGTGTACACAAGTGCACTATGGTTACATCAACACAATACAGCCAAAAAGACAGCAAATATTTCTTTTGTTTTTCTTAAGCAAGAGTCAACATCGAAGCCAACACTTTGAGGATTTTACAAGTAGCACCAAAACCCAAGTTTCTTCATTTACTAAACTATACAGTGCCTGGGTTTGAACATTCCTGTTCAATGACTTCAACCTAAAACACTGTGAAACCATTAACATAGAAATGTTCCTACATTATTGGATTAAAGTTCATCAGCACAGCAGCTGCAGTGGCACAGAAAGCTGGTGACTTGTGCACTGTATGCAGTATAAGCAGGCACACAATGTCAAAGGAACTGTCAAATGTAATCATAAAGGATGGCTGGTGGATTGTACTCTTTGATGATTGCTGACATCCCCCCAGCTGTGCCCATCCTGTCACCCCAGGGCAGTCAAGTTCACAGCAAAACATCCACCCAAGCACAGGTGAGGAGCTCTGTGTGCTTTGCTCTGTAGGTCACTAATACAAGGTTTAATGTCATCCAATGTACACAAAGAGATGCTTTTATGATTTATATCTTTTAATTCAATTCCATTTATAATTTGATACTCTTATAATGAAAGAGTTTTTTATTTAGGTCACATGTTTACTTTGGACTAAATATTAGAAACACCTTTCAGTGTAATGCAATACAACCACACCACACACAGCAGCCTTCTGCCAAGTGAGGATATTTTGAATCAGCACAGCTCTTAAACAGTTCCAACAAACCTGACCACTGTAATCTTCACAGTTTATTGTATGGCTTTATTATCAGTCTTAGTAAAGGTGTATGAACAAACCAAATAACATCACAGCAATGCAAACCACATTGCAACTGTCCACATAGTTGCATACAGCTCGAATACCAGGTTAAGTCCTTAGAGAGCTTAATTAGCTGTTTTAAAGGTAACTGAACAAGTCTACAAATAATGCACTCATTACATTTCATGTATAACACCACTGCAAGACATATGTAGATTCCCACTGGATAGGCATTGATCTGATTTGGATGTGCTATTCAAACAGCCTCAGGCTGCATTTTAATTTTTGAAATGCAATGTGACCTTCAAGTCCTTGGAAGGAATTTCATGGAGAAAAAAAAACACTGAACGGCTATGTGTGATTGGTTGGAACTGGTTTGAGTCTGTCCAGCAAATATACAGTATAATCTAAGGGCATAAATAATAATAAAAAAAACATAAATAATAAAAATAATAATAATAACTGTTTGATTTTGTTAGTCCATCATGTCCTGAATCTTGTTCCTCTCAGTATGTCATTTTCTGTGTGTTTATGTCAGTGCTGAATTATAGCATTAACTGTTGTGCAGGGATAGTTCTGTGATCAGCAAATAAATGTATATGCAGTTTGTTTAGGGGACAAATATGGTTACCAGAGGAAGCACAATCCCCAAGTACATCCCTCAATGCAGGTGGAAACCAGCAGGATGGGGACATGGCACAACATGAAAACAGAGCCATTTGGATGTGGTTCAGGAGGAGTTATTTAATCACTACAGGTTGTTCAAAATTCAACCTTGTTGCCAGTGTTTGTGCTTCAAGTGAGGCAGATCCACATATGAGCAGTTCGGTAATGAACAAGCCAACCCTGTTGAGTCTCACCATTAATTAGCTTTTCATTATCAACTTTTAATTTCTCTTTTTGCATATAAACCTAAACCATTTTATCCATTTCAGTAGTAGCTTATGAGTATCGAATGTGGTAAAGCTCATCAGGCTCCTTATGACGTGGCTAGTTTGGACCCCTTCTTCCTCTATATAGTTTTTTTTTGTTTATATCCAACTGACTTGGCTACTTACATCACAACTCAGGGCAGCCTTAACATGTATGAGCCACAGTCAAGTATTTGTTCAAAATAGAGGCATATGAGAATGAGGAAGAATGGAGAACGGGAGGTTTCAGATTGAAGGTTAACCTGCTGCAGAGCGGAGGGGTATTTCTGTGGAGACATACATGTATAAATACAAGATGTACTGGCTTGTATGAAAAAGCTGCAAAAAGGCAGTGACTGTGCATTTTTCAGCGCTGTAAAGGTCATCTTGTATGTTTAATTAATGCACTCGTCATGAATTAGAAAACCATTACTAAATGATAAATGCACTTCAAGTTTGGATTTCAACTACCAGAGACAGGTTATGTTCAGTAATGCTGGACATATAGCAGATACATCAGTGAACTCAATCAAAAATTCAACAGATTGATAGTATACAGAATGCGTACATCTGATTTCAAGGTTCAGAATGTAGTCTGCAACCAACAGGGCAGAAATGTTCAGACAGTTTTGCTAGACTAACTTACATCTACAGCAGCAGTAGTAGCAGACGCGCCCATGGACCCTGATATGGTAAATTGTTGAACCATGGCTGCTGATCTCAGATGCACTGGGAGAGAAAGACTCAAACAGTTCGTGGTTGAAATGTTAATGAGTTTCATTCTTGTGTCAACATCATTCTCAGCTCTTGTAAAGAAAATAATTAATAAATAAGCATTATTTTGGTTCACTCATTTAGTTATCATGCATTTGTATCCCTACTATGTATTATTTGAGTGCATAAATATTTTGTCTACTCCAAAGGAGAAAAAAAAAACACATTGTAGTCAACCATATTCATGAATCAGCTGTGCCTTAGTTATACACAATACAACACTTCTTTCAGCCAGGGTAGGTTCAATTAATTGCTATGTTTCCTTCAGGTTGTTGGGAAACCACAATCTCCTGTAATGAAATTCCACAAGAGCGAAGAAGGCAGGCTGAGACCAAACTCCATGAAAATGAGAAGAGCGCACACAGCATCAAATAGGAATTCTCCAATTGATTCCTTCCCCATTTCTCCACCCATCATCTCTTTTTCATTCCCTCTCATTCAAATTATCTGAACCATATCAGTGAGAAGAAAAGCAAAATAAAAAAAAGGAGATCTTCTGCACTCATGCACCCATGTCCATGTCATTACACAGTGTACTGTATATAGATTTCTCTCTGAATCACACACAGCTGGTGACTTCCAGCAGGAAGGAAGCAATAAAAACAAGTCAGAGACTGTGTGTTATATATATATGTATGTGTCTTGACAGTGAGAGTGGGGCTTGCTTTATGTGACAAAATCCCACAATGTCTATCTTAATTTAAAGAATGCTAAATAATCACATGAAAAATCCACGTGGAGGAGGCTGAATATGCTCTGGACTGTAAAGTGGTGGATGCATCAGACAGCTTGTGACTTTGTAATACATTACAATGCGATGACCATGACTTAGTCCAGTCACTCAACAAAGAAGAACCAGTGCATGTGAGTGAGATTCAAGAGCTGACTTAAAAGGGAACGATTTGCGACCGACTTGAATCATCTCTCTGTCAGTCTGCATGATTGTCTCCCTGACAGGCAAGTCTTTGTACACAACCCATTCTAATTCACATCACACCCGGGACCAACATCAAAACACATAAGATGCTGTCAAAACACAAAGCTGACGTGAAGCTGAAGTCGCCTACATCCATACACTGTATTACTGCCAGCAAACAAGAGAGAATGCCAATGAGAAAAATCGCCAGAGCTACCTGCTGTGTTTGATTTTATTTCTGCTTGGTAAACCAACAAGCGACAGCAAATGAATGCCATGAATTAAAATTACAACATGTGTTGTATAACAATTGCCTTCAGCTGTGGGAACAGCTGATCCACGGACACCAGGGCTTTATTTGCACATAACATCTTAATATGGTTATGGCAGTAAAATTCACAAAGATTGTTATATTTCTGAAGTATTTCAACAAAATCAGCTGTGTCACACACAAATGTACATGTGCACACAAAGACACTCAATGAAGATGTCTATTGATGTGACTAGAGTGATGTGTTTTCAAACGAAAAGCAGAGGAGGCAAATGTATTGTCAAAAGAAATGTTCAATAACTTACTGATGTGAAATGACAGCAGTCATGTTCAATATCATAAATCCAAGCAGATTACCTCATCTGTCCTCTTTTTATCCTCTTTGTGTGCACAAGAACAAATACCACTTCTAAATCTGTGGTTATTTTTTGCTTCATATCCTGAGCAAAGGCAAAATCAGTTACAGCATGCATTAACATTTAACCAACAAACAGCTCTTGTTGTGTGACACATTTAGCTGCAACCTCAGATATATACTGCATTTTTGTTTAGTTACACTCCTTCCAATGCTTAGCTAGAATAAAAACAAACAAAAAAAGACACACCACTTCAAGAATAACCAAGGAAAGCGCCACGTCTGTTTTATCAATGAGTGATAACCACTTGGTGGTGTTGTTTGCACTTTCTGCTTTAAGATGACACCTCCATTATTGTTAAAAGAGCTGTAACAACTACAATTTCCTATTAGTTATTACCAACTGTGGATAATCAGTGAAATTACTGTAGTTTGAATCATGAGTCCAGGGCAGAACAGAATAGGCTCCAATCATGAGCATACGTTTATCTCAGCAGGGAAGGCAACACATAGTATAATTCCAATGGTAGAAAAAATGGGAAATGCTTTTGTTTGTTTTGCTGTGTCAAGAAGCAATAACAACACAGGAAGGGTTGGGGAAGAGAAAATTGTAATTACATCACAACAAAGTTCATTGCCCACACTTTAATCACTTGTAAATATTCATGCCAGCATGAATACAGTAAGAAAAGACCAATCAGCTACTGTTGATGTTAGATGATGTCAGATCAACTGTGGCTCTCATCTAAATGTTCAGTGAACAAACACTATAACTAAGCGCAAGGATCAGTCCTCTACAGTCAACGTATAACAGCCCTCACATAAAGACAAAGAAGGGGACATATCTGACTGGTCCTCACAATCAAACCATTAATTTGGCTGCTACCTCTTTGATCTCCATTTTAATCTTGTGCATCCTTTCACAGACTCCTTTAGTGTGTGTCCTCTATATCCTGTGGAGCATTTGAGTTTGTTTCACTTCATCATTGTCATCAGTATGCCGTTAATCTTCATATCTATCAAATTCCACATTGCATGGTGGAATTGTAACATGCAGTGGACACCAATTTCTGCCATTGTGTGAATCAGTGACAGCGCTATACAAGTCTTACACTATGAAGTTCAACATAAATAAAACTGCACAGTAAACAGAGAGAATTGAATATTTAATAAGCATAAATGTCCAACAGAGTTTAAGCTAATGTTGACAAACCTTTTACCTGAGGCACTGTTACAACACATACTGTAGGACAGTCCTCATCCTCGTCTATATATATATATATCACTCTTATCACCCGGAAAGTTGAGAAATACAATTTGAAAATACAAACGCCAATCTATCCTCTGAATAAATATCTGAATAATATGAATATCAATCTTAAAATACCAGAACGGGAGCAAGGGATGAAATCTGAATTTTGATGGTAAATCTGTCCAGTAATCACTGTAAATGTCACATAGAACTAAATATTGCGTAAACGGTCAGGGTTTACTGATCATCTCAATGGACTAGGATAGGCTGACACATCATTAGTCGCACAACCCGCTTTCACCCAAAAATGTACGCAAATTCAAAGTTAATTTTATTCATTTAGCTAAAAATCACGAACATGCATCAAAAATTGCTTAATAATCTGTATAATGTACAACTCATTATTCACTCTTAATAGCACGCTGTATTTCTGAACTGATAATAAAACTTTAGCCGAAGAAGAGGCCAAACTTAGCTCAGCCTTCTTTAAACCAACAATCTGTGAATATTTTCAGCTAAGCCTAGAATCTTTACTTACTCTTCTCTTAAAAGCTAATAATATGTGATGATGTCATTAGTAATTACTAGGGGGTGCACTGATTGCAACTTTCTGGCCAATCACCGATTTTTAAAAAGCCTGACATGCCGATTCCGATTTTGGCCGATACCAATTTTTATATACACCTTCAATCTTCGAATCTTATTTTATTGAAAAACAATACCCGTGAAACAATACAATACACATGTGTATTAACTGCACATGAAGTATTTCTCTCATATATAAATGAAAACAATAGAGCATTGCTGTCTAACTTACTAAATTATATCACTTCCTGTAGTCTTTCGTTTTTCACATCTTAAAACAAACAAAACTTGTGCAACAGGTCACACTGCAGACCTGTTTTGAGCTTCTTACCAAAAATAAAGTGCAAAGCAGTATTCTGCACACGTGCAGACGTAACCTGGTGGATGGGCCTGTCAGTCAGCCCTCTCTCACGGCAGAGCAGAGGGGGACAGTGGCTGACTTTCAGACCTTTGCGGAGGCAGATACGATCAGTAGATAAGATCGGTTTCACATAAAAGAATTGGCCCATTGCCAATCCTGCAAAATTAAGGAAATCGGCTCCGATCGATCGGTGCACCCCTAGTAATGACTAAGTGAGTTACTAATGATTCAAATAAATAAATAACACCTCCTTTATGTAATATTTATTCAGTGTAGCAGCACTGACTGAATCACATTAACTCAGCATGATGGCAGTTACACTGGAAACTGCAGAGAGAGAGAGTAGTTGGAGAAAAACAATTAGAGGGAGAGAGTGTGGCAACAGTTCAGGCCAGGAAAGACATGACTCAGTGTTAATACTGAATCCATACCCAGAGACCACACTAATGGAGACACATTTTGTTCAACCAACAATGCTCTGTCATTGTGGCTGAACCATGTTGCCAGTCAGGTGTAATCTGCCATGTCTGGTTTCCTCTCAATCTGACAGCTGAATCACAGACGTGACAGGCCTCTCTGCAGTCACCAGGTATTTTCATCCTGTACTGACAACTCCATGCCTGTGTCTTATCTTACAAAATGGAGTGGTTGGACGATTTGACGGAGGAAGGACACTAGAATGTCCATCATTTAAAGTATCCAATGAATCATGTGTGGATAGTTCAGGGTAAGAACTTCAAATATCGCAACTACTGCTATCTCCTTCACCCCATTTTCATCCAGCCATCCCCATCTGACAAAAGGCAAGGACACGGTACTGCCCAACAGGCTATCACACACAAACAAAGTTTTGGGTGATCGGCTTGCAATTGGATTGTGCTTGACCACATGAAAGTGCGCCCAAACCACCTCCGGAGGTGGTCAGACTTTCACTGTGATACCATTAAACAAGTGTAATTGCATTCGAGTTGTGAAAGATGTCTTCCTCGGATGCTTCCGAACACAAAAGCAAGCTTCATGGATATCTACAGTCTCCTTTGCGGTTCTTTTCAACCCGTGCAAACAAGCGACAGGCAGATGAGACAGAGAAAGCAGATCACAGGTTAAAATCATATCTAGATACATTCTTCATATGAGATGCAATTAAATGTGTAAATGGACTCCATATGTTCCCACCAGATGATTCTGATGTAAGCGAGGAGAAAAAATAAATAAATAAATGACATTTTTCATGTCAGGACACCTTATGCATATGCAGTGTGATAAGATGCTTTGTAAAATCATTTAACACCTCGACTGGTGTAATAACACATGGGACATTTAATAAACGCAAATGAGCCATGTGCAGCCATGTGTTCCAGAGGATGTCTTCTCTCTTCATTATATCTGGTCATGTATATGACATGATACATGTATGGATGTATTATATTCACATGTTTACGTATGTATGGACTGTTGTAACTTGTTCATAGGTGCATCTCAGACAATTGTGACATCCTTCTACAACTGGAGTGATGATAAACATACTATGGATCACAAGGGATGGGGGGAACAAAGGATTTTGAGAGTTGATTGTCGAGGCCCACGTGTCGAATTTTGTCAAACTGTTGGCCTTTTTTTTTTTTTTTGTCTTTTTTTAACAGCAGCAGCAGTAATGCGGAGGGTGGACAATATTCTACACTGTACTACTTCATTTTAGGCTCAAAACCCTCTCATTCACTTCGGTAAAACTATCCCACACCTTGCTCCTGTTCTTCGTAGCCGCTGCCTCCGCCATGTCGACTTTGTCACCTGTCTTCAAGCACGCACACACGCTCCTGTCACGTGTGAACTTGTATGAGGGTCAAGTATCCCATTTAGAAAAAAGTGGATTTGTTTTATTTAAAATATTTTACCTTATTTCATTATATTATTTGAATAGGCAATGTAATAATAACTTGAAAGACAAAATGCAATTCACAAATACACATGAAAATCCCATAAGTCCTGCCCCCCGACATTTTAACTCTATATTTTTTGTTGAGGTGAGCGCGTGTTGATTGTCGGTCGTTTTGTCGAAAAAAAGTCCCATCCCTACCTATTACCAGTTTGTTGTTTTGTTGATATGTTCATTTTCTCCAACACTCACTTCAGTTATTTCATCATTGTTTAAACCAATGGAAGAAACAAGGATAATCTCAACAAATATAAAACAGACAGATGTGTATCTTCATGCCTCCAACAGCCAGAGCCAGAGGCATGTAGTCTTTGTGTTGTCTGTCTGTTCCACTCTCATGGACACAATATCCCAGTAATGAATGAAACATCTTCAAAATTGGCACAATACTCACTAGGACTCAAGGATGGAACTGATTAGACTTTGTGATTCAAAGGTCAGGAACAAGGATATGGTGACCTCACAAAACACCGCTCTGGCCATGTGAACAAGATATCTCAGAAATGCTTTGAAGAAATACATGAAATAGAGCACAAATGAAATTTCTAGGCCTCATCAGCAATCAGCACTGCTGTGGTGGCTACTAGCTTTGCAAATCTCATGTGTACCAGTGGCTGTTACTATTGCCCAAATTTGAATTTCAAGATGCTACAGAAACTGCTGGATGTCATTACAGATCCTCCAACCATGTTTTTCCACAAGTAGTGTTTGTAGTACCTGGGATAGTTTGTGCTGACAGTCCGGTTCATTGTTGACTACAGCCATGAATTCCTCAAAATTACAGCACTGTGGTTGTTTTTTGAATTGATCCCAATGTGAGACTTTGTTTCTCAGTCTAATTGACCTGATATTCACTCATCCTCTTTATTTCCCCCATCCACACTCAAAAATCTCTCCAGTGTAAGTCAGTTAATCTTGTCCTGCTTCTTTTTTCTATTCCCTGGTCTGTACACGCGTGTGTGTGTGAGAGAGAGAGAGAGATGGAGAGAGCGAAAGAGAGAGCGAGAGAGAGAGACAGAGAAGAAGGAGGGTGTGTAATAACTGCTGTGTGTTTAATAATGCTGGTGGAGCAGTGGGGACACAGCTGGGTAATTTAGATTCGAGTATAAACATCTCACAGCAGAGGGGAAACAGAAAAAAAGTGTGTGCACATTGTGTGTGAGCATATAGCTGTGCATTTGTGTGGGTGGTACATACTGTATACAGCTTTGTGCATTAGCACTCTACGATGTTTTCTTACCAACAGTTCGCTGATGGACCCAACAGTCTCACAAAACTTTGTGAAATGTCATTCAATGCACATTATGTAACTTTGGCTGCTAAGAGTCTCTCAATCAAAACATTAACAATAGACAGTGTTGGGTGAGGTTGTGAAGTGTTGTGGGAGTCTTCAGCACCATTGTCGTCATTGCTAAGAGCTTGTTGTGGTTCAGATTCCCTCAGTATCAACTGTCAAGGGGGATTTACTGGGAGGTGAATTATCCAGAGGTGCCTTCATCAAATAAACAAACCAGGTGATTAGAACCAGCAGTAACACTGAATAAAGCAGTTTAACATTAAATACCCGTGTTCAACCAATGCTGCAGAGTGGATTCAGCACGTCACTGGAGGTGCTCAGCTGCCACTAAGGTTTGCATCACTTCTTTTTCTGATCACTTAAAATCCAAATGATGATGAATATCTTAAAAAAAGGTTTTTGTTTTTTGTTTTTTTTTGCTATAAAACATCGGTGTGATCTTTTTTAAACTTTTGAAAATGGAAAGTTATACTTAAACCAAATAAACCATCTACTTTTGATATCACACATGCAGGTAGTCTGTGGCTTACTGCGCTACACAGACTCAAACAGTGCGTCAGTGTCTACATAATTAACAATCCAGAGCACCACTGATTTAATCAGTTCACTCATGATTGTTGGGAAAGAAATAAATCTCTCTCTGAAAGGGCCTTGATTAGTGTAAACATCTCCATGTGAATACACCTTATGAGGCTCTCTGCTGCTCCTGCTCCTACCACAACAGAGGAGACCAGTGAGAGGAGACATTTCTTGCTCATACCCTCATAATTTAAAGATATGTGCATGTAATTGGCTGTTTGACTGTTTCACTTCATAGTGATTAAAATGTTTTAACACATCTGCTCTCTGCATAACTCCTCTTTTATTTCATGGAGACATGGGCCGCAATCTGTGCTGAATAGTAGTTAAGCTGATTATCATTGGTCAGCTGGTTGCACGCATTTGTTGGATTTATTTTCTCTATTAAACTTATGATTGTCTATTATTCAAGTGTAAATGCACCAGAACTTTCATTTCTCACTGAGTCTACAATTTTCAGCTTTTTTCATTTCATTTTTGTCTACATCTAATTTAGCATCCTTTTCATCTTTGAACTGCTGTTTTAAACTATTGTTTTTCTATATTATGTAAATCACTTTGATTTACTTCTGTTTAAACCTTTCTGACACTGGCAGTTTTATAAAATACATGTGTTGTTGCGACTATAATGTGATAAGACGTTTTATTTCTGTAATGGTGCTGTACTGTTATGAATATCTTAATATTTTGCTTCAACTTATTCTGTTATTATGCAGATCATTGCAAATTAAAGTCCAGTAGCATTATGCTGACAAAACATGACATGACATCCAAACACAACCAGCTGCCTGTGGCTGCGGTTAGATCCTGCTTTGTATTTAC
Source organism: Selene dorsalis (assembly GCA_900303245.1). Lineage (NCBI taxonomy): Eukaryota > Metazoa > Chordata > Actinopteri > Carangiformes > Carangidae > Selene > Selene dorsalis. The sequence continues at coordinate 53,976 of OMNW01034712.1, read as the reverse complement.
ATCTTGCTGCTGTGTAAAATGTAAAAATTTAGCCTAGACAAGCTACAAAAATAGCAAATGAACTTGGAAACAACAACATAATCCATGCATACAAGGCATAGTACTCTAGGCCCTCTGAGTCCTGATTATAGTCATGGTCCTAAATGTTAAAGAGATACAGTCAAAAAGTGGCAGAGAAGAGGCAGAACACCGTGAGATTGAAAGACAATGCAGTTATTTTCACTGGGGAGAAGCAGCACTGTGCTAGCAACACCTGGGCTCTTGAAATGCCCTTGAGACACCTTTTGATATCTGCTGAAACAGACCTGTAACTGACCATGACCTGAAATGGTGACAGAGCAAAGATATTCATTTGAGGAGCTAGGTGAGACACGGCGCCGCCTTTACCAAGTCAATGTTTCTGCTTGGAGTTTGTCCATTACTGAGAACAGAACTGTTTGCACCCTCCTCTCTCTCAGGTTTTAGCTCAGCCTGTGAATGACTGCAAAAACAGAACAAGTGTTCTGCTCTGGCAAGGCAGTTGCTGTTGGTCTCCACAGTAATTTGCTGTTTTTTTTGGCTGTTTCCTTGCCAGAACCTCAGATTATTGCCTTTTGATATATGTTTCATCTTCCCACAAAAGGGATCACATCTAGGAATTTTCATTAAAAATGCCAATACAACAATGCCAGTGGTGTTGTATTGCGTGGAGCACCACCTCAAATGACTATGGTGTATAAGAAATTACACACACGTGCCCAGGTTTGACCACCATTTGTACACTGTTGGCTGCATCTCAGTGAGCAGCTCAGTGAGTAATTAACCTGCAGATAACCTGCTTTGAGGCAATAAAATTGGTCCTCCAGGAGCTGGAACCATGTCTGTAGTATAGAGATTTTTATAGGTCAAAGAAAAGGACTACAAATGCACCAGACTGAAAGTGGGAAAGAGTCAGGATAGGCCTGGGGGCAAAATGACAATGTAAAAAGTGGCACTTCTTGAATTAAGAATGATTAAAGTACCTGTGTGAGGAATTTGAATGTCTGGCTAAGGCAACTCCAGATGGTGTCATCACAAGATGTTATGTGGTTGATGGTATAATGGGAAAGGGATTTTTATTTATACACAATTGCATTACTTAAAGCTGTTGCTGGTATAATTCTGTTCAGAGGTCAAAACTAAGAGGATTTATGAATAACTGAAATGTTGTTTTTGTGTACTTAAACTAGACGATTAGTGTCTTTGTATTTTAGCAAGTCCAACTTTTAGTCTGTTTGTGTTACAGATTTCTCCACTGAAATCAATGAAATGAGCTTACTGACAACACAGACAAATAAAAAGAACATTTTTCTGTTATTACTATAGGAATCTAATATTGTCAAAAACAAAAACAGCAGCAGTTGGAAGCTGTCAAGACTCGTAAATTGATTCACTGCTTGGTGAAAACATTACTCTGATGAGTAAAGGCTCCTAATAAGCTGAATAATGCTAACTGCTAAGATGTTAAGAGCAGAACACACAATGAGGATTCATTGTGCTAATGTAAAATAAATGACCACATGCAGGCGTCCACACCTGCAGAGCAGCTCAGGCACAGCAGGTGATAAAACAGAAAGCCGTCAGACAAATTTACAGTGTCAGCAGACTTAGACTTTGGATACATGTCAGTCCAGATCAAATCACAGTGAAGCAGCAAATGAGCCAACAGAATTGCTGTGTAGATGAATAATGTATCTGACACGCACGCAGAGACAAACACCCACATTGAGTGATTTATGATATACTTGTGAAGAAATCACATGCCATGACCCACGCCTTATCTCAGAACCCCCAAACTAGGACTGGCATAATGAAAATTTATCAGGTATCTCTGAAACTACTCTGTATTTCTGACCCCTGGATAAGGTGTTTAAAATGATGCTGAGCTCAGTTCATATCTCTTTTTTGTATATATTGTGTATTTAGACGTTGAAGAAAGATTTAAGTTTAAATTTATAGCACCTGTTAAGAACTCACAATAATTTAGATTTAATTAAGATGAAGAGGAAACCTTTATATTGAAACACTTTTTAAAAAGACAAAATGCATTTGCAAGCATGGGCATCTAAAAGTGTAAAAGACCTCTTCCCCAGCCACGTGACAACGAAAACGTTCACATGAGTAATGATGTAAGGGGAGATATATTTTAACGGCTGCTGATTATCAAATAAGTCCTTTTAAATGGTCTTTTGCTTTTGCATGTAAAAACACCAGACCTCCTCAACAAAGCAGCTCCTCTGTCAAGCACAGATGATCATACATGAGCTGCCCTCGGTGTGAACTCTCTACAAACCGTTATTCCTGTCAAAGCTAACCCAGGGGAAAGCATCCTCAGCCTTGCATATAAGAGAAAGTCATATTAGAACAGCAAAGCAGCCACAACACCTTAAACAAGCTCATCTTGGCATGTACATACACATATAACATTTTAATCACAGATGCGACATGATCAGTGGAGATTTTCATTCATTTTATCCACAACGATAAGCCATACGGGTGTGTATGTTTCAGGCCTGTGAGATGCAGGTCAGACCCGTTTATCAAGTGTCACAATGACAAGCTCAGAAAGATTTTCTGCTCCAAAGAATTAAGTGCGGCTAGTACAAGGCTCTGCCAGGGTACATGCACTACCACTCAGGATTCACAATCACATGGATTCAAGAGGCACACATGCACACACAAGGCATGGACACAGCCGCAGCAGCCAGTAGAAGTGCTGTTGCGCTCTCTGGGTAACGTGCAATTTGACAACAGGAGATATCGATTCAGCTGCCTGCAGGCTTTTTATAGAAGCCAGCACCATTATTATGACCCATAGACCAGCCCAGCCTGCTTCTTTGCCTGCCTCAATGCCTCCCCATCTAGGCAAAGACACTGTGTAGAGGGAGAAATGGGGGTGACAGTAGGAAAAGGAGAGGGGAAGATAATGATGGCTATCATAAACATAGTTAAGTGAAGGGAAATGGAAGGAAAGAAATCAATGTAGGGGAATGGGAAGGAGAAAGAGATGGGAGATGTTGTGGCAAAGAATAAAGTAGGACATTTAACGGGAAAAAAATAAAGAGATATACTGAAGATGATCAGAGAGTGCAGAGAAACAGAGAGCTAAAATATACAAACAAGTACCATTACTGTCTATTTTCACAGAAAATATAAAAGACAAGAGAGACTAAGGAGGACGTTAAGAGAAACAAAAACAAACAAACAGAGTTCATTGTATATCAGTCCTTGCACGAACAGAAACTCTTGGACGGTTTTAAAACCTAATGTTAGATAACATATCCATAATCACTTTTCAGCCTCAAAACAGAAAGATAAATGTATTTTATGCCATTCAAGACACAGCCTCAGGGTTTCTCGCTGCTGCTTACATTTGTGGTATATTTACGTTTTCAAAATCTAATCCCTGATGTATGGGGACAGAGATTAACTGATGTATGATGTTTGCATATGTGCGGGGGAGTTACACATGTATGTTCAAGATTTCTGAAGCCATGCTGCCATGCCTTCATGTTGGATATTTCACATGTAGTTTGCCCATGGTGACATGGTGATATCTCTCAGGATATTCATGCCTCATCCTTCCAAGAGTTCAATAGATCTGTAGGAATCAGTGTTAAGGCATACTGTTGCTGTTCCAGCAGCATGTGGTATATATTTGGAGGAATTTATATTGTCTTTTTTTCCTTAAATTTGTCACCCATTTGTAATTATGTAAAATTTGTAATTTTGTTTTTGTTTTTTTGAATCCACAAGACCCAGAGGTTGTAGACAGCTTTTTAGTCAGAATCTTTGAGTTTGAGACTGAAACTTGATTATGCTATCAAGGTGTGTCACCATTAGTGAAGCTCAACTGTTACAGTTGAACATGATCATTTTAAGCTTTCATTTATCATATATTTTTGGTAGAAGTAAGGCTATGGCACCAGTTCCATTTCAAAAGGATTGTTTTTGTAGGGGAAAGACACAATGTCATTAAAATTCAACTTGTTCAGACCATGAATATCTGCAATTTAATTCTATACATTGATGATTTTGCCAAGATATCATACTGTAGTAAAAGGACTGCTCAACTTGACACACTCCATTTGTGTCTTCAAATTGAAAAACAAAACACATATGATTTCCTGACAGAATGTGTCATGGGTTTTTTGGTCATGCATGAGAATCACAAAAATTGAACTGAATTCAGATCTATCCAAGAGTGACAATATGGAAACCATACAAGCCCCTGAATACACTTGTGTACAAGTGTGGCCTTCATTCCCTCCCTGTGGCATCTTATTTCAGAGACCCAATTTTTCTGAGATTGGTTCACTGATGAGCAAAGCCTATGCTTGTGTAAACTGGTATTGCCTCAGGTGGCAAAACTCCTGCCTTGCTCCGATGCAGTGTATCGGCCAGGATCTACAGTGTCTTTGCACTTGTCAGGACTGGTAACTATGGAGCGGATCCAGACCAAACACTGCAAAGAGAAAGACAGAAGGCTGGCAATGGCACACGCTGCAGTTAGTTATGCTTGTCACAGGTAGAGGAGCTTCACCACTGAGCTTGTCCAATCAAATGCCATTATCATCTGTGCTATTATGTATATAAACAGTGTTCATCTCACCACTACTGCTGAATATTTGATGTTGCTTTCCCATGGATGATGCTGTCTTTGTTTCCCTGAATTGTGTGCACACCTGTCTGGTACTGTTTGCGTACGGCTTAGTCAAACTAAGAGCAACGTCTGTGCATGAAAGCAGTTTCTTTATTGTGGTTTATCCTGTGTTGGATAATTAGTAGGGCAGTTAATGTTAACCTGTTAAAGGGGAACTATGCTAGGTTTAGTTGATGAAATGCTGTAGGGTTGTTGTTGTTGTCGCTCCCTTTGTGTGGCATGGCAGACATAATAAATACCAAAATAAGCTCAACAACTATGTCAACCCTGTGTGAGGCAAATTGAACAGCTGTCAGAGGCAATCATGTAGCAGTGGGAGGGGGACTGGGTTTGAACACCCCAAGAGACACAATCATAAATACATCCATTTCTGTTTGGTGGCATTAAGTGTTGAGTGGTCTTCATCAAGCGCTTTTAAGAGACAGATGAAAGACATTGAGTGGAGGGACGTGTACATATTTATGTCAGCATACACTGCACATGTGTACAATATACAGACATTGCTGTAAGTGATAAAGCCAATGCATGTTCTTAGTTTACAATACCACAGCATAAACTCTTTTACAGCTTTACAAAGACAGAAGTTTACAAACAAACCATACTACAAAACAAGTGTAATCTTTGCCCGGTATTTACTGTACACATTTCCAATAGTGACACATTATTACTTGGCTCACACGGTGGTGATTGCTTAAGGCAGTCACCCAAACACTGCAGTCCTCCCACACACACGTTGTCAACCAACCATGTGTAACAAGGTTATAATATGCTATCTGTACTGTCCTCACACTCTGCTCTTGAATCTATATTATGCGGAAGATGTGTAAATGTCTTTTCTTTTTAGAGATGTCACATCGCAGGTCCACATTAATGGATCAGGATATCCACTAAACAGCAAAGCAGTTACGGTACAGACAAACCAATGGATTCAAAACAATGAGCACATTCTGCATTAAACACAATCTTCCATTTATTTGGCAAACTTAAAACCACGAATTGCCATTTAACTTCAATAACACAGCTTTGTTTCTGAGCAGGATATAGCAAAAAAAAATTAATGTCCTACTTTCCGCATTGTCGTCTACAATTCAAAATGCTGATTTTCTGAGCTCATCTCTTCTCTCTTTCTCTTTCACCATTCTTTCCCCTCTTCCTCTCTCTCTCTCTGTCTCTTTCTGTGTATCTTTTAGTAGCTGCTTTGAAATGCACACTGTATGGTTGACAAATGGTGAGTCACAATGTGGGATGATAAATCAGCCCAACTCTGCGACGCTGCCAAGAACCCATCTCTTGTTCCAACCTCTTTCTCTCCTCCTTTCCTCGCAGGTGTCTCTGTATTCACCCTTGTGTTCACACATACACCTACACCAATCGCCTGCTCACGCTTGGAGGCGTGCATCCTTTTCTAAAGAGCCTGCAGACACCTATTGCAACCTTGCTTTTTCTCTCACGCTGGGGTGTACACACAGTTCATGTTTGGTATGTGTGCACGGTGACACGTGAACGCATAGATGGCTCACTGAGAGATTACTGTGCTACAGTGTTGAGGCATGATTCATTCACCCTCGGACCTACAAACGTTTATGTAGCAACCAGAGACCAAATATCCTTTTTAAATGGAAGGAAGCAGGAGGACAGGATGGAGAGAGTGTAAAAAGGAGTGGACGTAAAAAAAAACATGATATTGAGAAAGTGCTACAGTGACTGAAAATGGTAACAACACAAGTCTAGTAGCAGTCATGGTTTATTGTGATCCTGCTGTTCAAACCCATGATACCAAAGGATACCAAGGGTGGTATTTCTTTCTTTTAGAGAAAAAACACACAAAAAAAAAATAGTTTAAGTCATTATAAAAGCTATGAGCATATCTGTCACATTCAGTGACCAAGTGTTACTCTACCTAATTCCTCACGGCTCTGTTCCAGCATCTACAGGTGAAAGCACCTCATCTTTTTCATTTTCCTAATACTCTAGTCCAGATTTTGTTTTTCTTTGAAGTGTTGCCTCACATGTTTTACAGTGAGAGTCAGATTACTGCACTAATGAACAAATGGACAACACATTCAGGAAACAAGAAGCTAATTGGTGACGAAAACAATGTTAATTTTTTCCTCCTCGAGTGGATCAATATTGTGCAGTGCTTATGGTGTGCGTGTGTGATCACTGTGCTCCTATGTTGTGGGTACTGGGATTATCAACAATAATCTAATCACTCAGCAACACAAAATGTCCATTTGGAGGAACAACACCCTGGGTTGAAGGACAGAATAACTGTGTTCACTCTGCACCAACTAGGCCTGTTTCACTCTCCTGCTCCCCATTACATCCTTCACTGTTTCTTTTCTACATCTCCCTCTCTCACAGCCTGACCCTGCAGTGTCCTACTATCTGTCTCTGGGAATTTGTTTCTCTGGGATCTGCCCTTTTTATTATTTCTCTTCTCCTTCAGAGGCCAGAAGTCGCAGATAAAAGAGCCACCTATCAGCCCAAGCATGAGACATGGAAGCCCGCAGAAATAGCAGCAATTGGCATTTGTTTTCGCCTATTTACACTCTGCTCTAAAGCATGACCGGCAAGACAGAGGGTCTGGTATGGAGTCACAAAAACCTCTTGTTCAAAAAGCAGCACATCTTGCATGTTCTCAATATCATGATGGTGAGTAAGACCAGGTACAATTCAGGTGATTACGTGAAAGTCTGTATATACAAGCAAATGAGATTTGGGGTGAGCACCCTCCATTATTTAAACCAACCCAACTTTGCTCCATTGTGCATTGTACAGCATGGTAAGCAGCGCGATATGATGGGTTGGACGAGTGTGTTTGGATGTCAGCTAGACAAAACTTTATTTACATTTCCAAAAGTGCATGCTGTGATTTGTTCATTTCTCCCACATCCTCCACCTACTGATGCAGGTGAGGAGGTGTGTGTGAGGGCCAGCAGTCTGGTGCAACTGTACTGTGGGTGGTATCCTCCTTCAAATCACTGTGGTTTTCCAGTTCAAAGGCACGGCCACATGAGCAATCACATCCCTTAGGAATTTGGATGTAGAATTTAAATCCCAAAAATGATGACCTGCATAATGTGTTTCACCCTTGCTGCATTACAGAAGCTGTAATTTAGAATCATTAAAATGCATATACTTAAACTTTTAGTGAAAACCACATGATATTTGGGTATTTTCAGAGCAATGCATCGTATCCTGCAGAACTGTCAGAAAAAAACAGGTTGTTTACCATCTGACAGAATGTTACGACATGCAGCCAGAGACTGTGTCCTTGACAGACTATGTCTGTTTTTCATTCTTCACAATGGCCTTCCCTCACTTCATTGGTCACTATTGGATAATTCTCAGCTGTTTCTTCTCATCCATCCTACAAAAGGTGATAAGAACAAATATGTATCCTTCTCTGGCACCTGCAGAGGGTTTTACCAGGCCTCATAAAAAAAGACCTGTGATAGAAAAGGGAAATCAGGAAAAGAACAAAAGCCTCTTTGTCTCCACATGCAGATGTCTAGACAAAACGTCTGGACATCTCAATGACTGACTGCTCCAGTCCCCGGCAAAAAGGTGAAAAATCAAATTAACAGGGGAGACAGCTGGCATCGGTAAAACCCTCTGGCTAGGGTCTGTTATTTTGGTGATAGACAAGATGAATTAATGAGGCATGATGTGCTATGCTGCACTGTCACACCTTGCGACACAGTGATGATGGTCACAACACCGTTTGTGTGCTCACCAAGTACACATTTTGCATTATCTGCATTATAGCATTTACAGCTGACAGTATTGTATATTGTGAGCGCATGTCCTTGAAAAATAAACTAGAACGACCTTTGAGACATTTGTCACAGTGATGTACACAACATTATTGTATGTGTATGGAAGGGTTGCTAATTTATTACTGAATGTAATTGTGATATCAAACATGTAACTTCTATGTATGATGTCCAGTGTCCTGTTTCATAAATCTCATAAATGAAATAGAACAGTCAATTACATCTTGCCCATCCATGGCAGACAGCATTATGTTTCCATAGCAACATCACAAAACCAGATTCAATTCACCTTTTGTAGCCGCAACTTCAAGGTCTACAATCTTCTGACACCACGCTGAACATGCCTTCTGCACATCTGTAACTAGCCGTGCACCTTCATAGACCCCAGTTCTCTCCTGGCAGCTATTGTTTTGCAAAACAACACAAGATGGAAAACAGAAAACAGAATAAGCACAGTGCTATCCCCTGAGGTCGATAGCTTGAAAAACACTATAATGGTAACTGCACCTGGCTTTGGGATATGCTGGTTTTGTACATGAAAAACATTCACTTTCTGAACATGAGGTCTTATATGGCAATGCCATATATGCAAATCATGTGATGTATTCTGATGCATGAAAACTTCCCCCATAAAATACGAAAATAACAAGATGGGATTGAGATGTGAAGATTTTTTTTTCCTCTCAACTAATCTACTAAATTAATTGAAGAAATAAAAACACTACAAGTGCTGCTCACTAATTGTTAACAAATGTGGAAAAATATCAAGTAGACCAAGCTCTCTCTTTCTCCACATCTCATCATGCTACGTGATTCGCATTTCATAGGCAGGTCATTGCCCCTTCATTTGCATTAAGTACCTTCTAGACTCTGGTGGAAAGAAAAGTGTGTGTGGACATGGTTCTATATGGGCTATACTGTATCTAAGCGTGGGTCTGTCACTATCTCAGAGGTGGTCATCATTACATGTATGATTTATGGCTCTAGTTTCCATGCAGCTCCACATACTGGCCACCATGCTCCAGTTTGTGAGCAGAAGAAATACAGGCAAACATTGATACTATTAATTTTTTGTACTGAATCTTAAAGTGACAACTACCCATTTCAAGAGGCACACCAGCATCTTGTGAAAATGTATTATTCAGAAAACTAATGATTATAATGGACTGAAAAAAAGATGCACAACTTCACCTTATATAATTATCTTTTTTTTATTTTGCAAGACAGGTTTGGTGGATAGGTTTAAACCTTTTTTTTTCAAACTGTCCTACATGTCAGGGTACAAGAACGACACACGGCGACATGATGGTGCCAAAAGAATTGCAAGACTATCTTTGCATTTAAGGTTTTGGTATGGTCTTCCATGTCCGTACTATCTACTATGTCTGTCTGTCCACTAAATTACAAGGGTACCAGCTGTGCATGAGCTGGAAAACAAATATTACCTCTGATTTTGAGCAGCTTTGTGAAAGAGTACACCCCGCCCCTCAGCACTGCAATGAATCTTTGAAAAGAATTAGTACAAGAGAAAGAAGCTCCACTGATATCATCATTTTTGATTCAATTTGTTGTGCACATGCATTGAATATGTGGACAGTGATCTACTGCACTGTATGCAACATGTGCCCCAGGCAGAGTATGAATGGAAAAGAACTATTCGTATGTGTTGTCTTGTCCACAAGTACAACTTAATCCAAAGGCTTAAGATATCAAATCAGTTTTCCTCTCATACGATACAGTGGTGGCCAAAATTATTAGAACACTTGACATATTTAAGAGGATTCAGTTGTTTTTGTTGAATTGGCCATTCACCACCATTATGCTCCATAAACCATAGGATAGAGCCGTCATAAGAACATTTAGGTAATTTTCCTTACAAAAAACAGGCTAGGCCTATTTCATTGTTAATGTCACACAATCATGTTCCTTCACAGAAGAAGCCAAATTCTGGACCTCAACCCCATCGAGCAAATTTGGGGCGAGTTGGAAAATAAACTGGACAGATCTATTGTACATTTAAAGAAAAACCTTTGGCTTTAGTAGCAGATGGCATAGGATAACATTAGTGTTGAAGTTCTCAGGAAATATATTGACAGTATGCCAGAGAAATGTGCTGCTGCAATTGCTGCAAAAGATGGACATACCAAATATTAAAGTTAAAAGTGGATAAAAACAGTAGGACTCACTTCATCTGTTTGTGCTCAGAGCAACCATCTGTATATTTCATGAACATTATGAAATAAAATCATGTTATGGAGGCAAAAAAGGTCAGATGTTTTCAGATCTGTCAGCTGTTCTAATAATGTACTGTATATATAAATCTAATTCTAGCAGAACTGTGATAAACAAAGACCCGGTAAGTCCATGATAAAAACCTATACCTTTTAAAGCTAATGTGATGCAACACCAATGAGAATGAAAGCCTAACTTCAGATAGCTGTGTCCTCCTTTTTGACACTGAATAAGCTATGACAGACCAACAAGGCCAAGTGCATTTAATGGTTCTTCTGAGGAATGCAACCTGCTTTTACCCAAGACTTAAGGTCCTCAGTATCCTACCACCCATTCTTTTTTCCCATGTTTGTACTAACTGCATACATTCAGTATAGTATGTTGTCACTGACAGACTATTGTGAAACAAACACCAAAAACATACATATGCAGAAAAAAGGAAAACTGCTGGATAATAGTGCACAGATTTTTTTTCTCACTTCACTTTCACTTTCTCATAATAGACCTAATAGACCTAATCCTAACCCATACTTGCACTGAAGGCCTTGGAGAAATCAAACTTAAAATAGTGAGAGGAAACGTAACATTTGCAGCCGCGGTATTTTGAATTTCATGGCTAAGAAACAAAATATATGCAGTATGTTGAACATACACATACACACATACTGTAGATGACTCTACATTTGCATCACATAAGGGGACTAGCATGGCAATCTCCTGAAATGTGTTAGACTACTTAAAAGGGAAATTGTTGAAAAGCTATCCCTCATTATCTTGGTATTTTTATTACCTCTTTATTTTGCAATTCCACTGTAATGAAAAGCAGACATAGATCCAACTAACAATTTTCCATTGTGTTGCAATGCACATCGTTTTCCATGTGACATCACTGGGTGCTGAGATAAGAATGCAGAGCAGCTCTCCTATCTACCTTATAGACTCCACCAACATCCAACCATCCTTTCTTCTATCATTAACTCTTGTGTCAAGCTTCCCTCACACCACATGGAGTAAACATACCAAGCACCATCCAAAAGGCCAAATCATATAATTCAAAGGGACATGTAATCTGATCTAATTAAAGATTTAGAGATTACACAAACCATTGCAATGGCAGCACAGCTAATTGCATTCACAGAATTTCTTTGCAGTTTGCGATAACAGCGTGACCACCATCCAGTCAGATCCTGGCTTCATTTCCACTGTTCCCACTGTAACATACTCTAAATGTGGTAAACTGTGATTGTGTGTGAGAGAGGGAATAAAACTGCATGAACATGAACAAAAAGTCACACTAATGAAGATGATATGAAGACATGGTGGCTAAATACTGGGACATGAACAACCCACATTAATGACTACTACAAGTCCACACTGTAATTAAAATATGTTGTTGGGTTTACTGTGTGGGAGTAATTTTAGAGATTCATCAAACAGAAACTATCTGAGGCACAGCAGATGAAGTTGATTACCTTATGCCACAAACCTCTGTTTTTATAAACCAACATATGAGACATTGAGCATAGTCAAGGGTCTTGTATACACATATTTTTCCAGTTATTTGACATGTTGCTCCATGAGGTAGTTATTGAATCACCTGCCAAGTCAGCATGCTTCCAGTTTCCAAAAATAGTTGGAAGTACTGCCACAGAAGCAGAACAATAAACCGTGATGGACAGAGGCAACATTAAAATATTTTAGCCACCCAAAAGTAACACATACCGAAAATAACCATATCAGGTTAAGAGTGTGTTGTATTTTGAATATTTTCACTGCCTTATTTTGTTTGGCACTACATCTGAATCATTGAACTTGGCCTACTGTATGCATTTCTACACATGCACACTTGACTGAGATCAGCAGGTTTGTCGTAAAGGGGACAGACCTACTGCACTGACTATGGAAGTACCTTATACAGCCCTATGTCAAATAACTCAAACTATCATTCTGAGGGGGTAGTATGATAAGATAAGTGCTTGTGTGATGTGGCTTGTCTGATGGTAGCCCTAAATCTTTGACTTTCAGCTTCTATAGTACTTTTATTTTTCTGTCACACACTCTCTCTCCCTTTCCCTTCTCTCTCTCTTTCTTTTTTACCCTCCCTCTCTCTCTCTCTCTCTCTACTTCGTGCTTTCTGCCCACTCAAGCCACTCACCACACTTATGGTAGGATATTGAAGGTTCAGATATATGCATGGACACATGGACACACTAACTGAAGCAGGCACAGCGATGCAGGTGATGCAGGCCTCTTTCTGTATTTCCTTTGCCTGCCATTTGAAGTTCCTCTCAGCTGGAGGGTACAGTACAGTCAATAAGATACTACTGAAGTCAGAGGTCCTCGTGTGATATTCCACTAGAAAACATCTATAGACATTTGCTGTTTGTTTGTATGCTGGTACACATGAGTGTCTACAGCCTCATGAGCCAGAGGGCCAATGAGTAATCTAAGCAACACTGCTTTTATTTATTTATTTATGTATTAAAGATTTTTACTGGCTTTTAAGGCCTATACTGAGGGCAATACTGGAAATCAGGGTAGAGAGAGAGGTGACATGCAGTAAATGGCCACAAGTCAGATTTGATTCGGGCTGCTGCAGTAGAGTAGGGACTGAGCCCATCGGGTTGAGCAACAAAAGCGCCCCCCAACCAACACTGTTACTTTCCACAGAAACAGAATGCTATCACACAAACGAATGGAATAAATAAAAAGGTGGTTGCGGGGATAGCTAAAATATACTTTTGCTTGTGTTTCAGTTAAAAGTTAAGGTAGGTCAATGATTCGAGAACAGTTTCACCTCTACCTCCCTGCCTGCTTCCTATTGGCTCCCCTTTCTGACTTTTTACCATCACTTATCTCACTGCACAATAATCGTAAACGCTTTCTGTGGCCTTTTTGCAGTAAAGGTTAACAATCAGTCTTAACACATGAGATAAAATGAAAGGTCAGCTCTCACCTGGATGGCACCTTTTTTCTCATTTAAGTCTACATAAACCTGTACCAAAGTGGTACACCAGACAGTGCAAGACAAAAGACAAAGGCTGAAAAGAATGATTGCGCAAATCTGTCTGGATTTGTGTACCAAATGAGACTTGAAGTAGCTCACTTGCTTAGTCAGTATGTTGTTCAGTCTGCTGCTGAATTCTGTATATAAGTGTTTTTCACAGATTTTTTTGTCATCTACGATGCTTCCCTCCATGTGTGATTGATAAGAGTCAGTGCACTACCCACAAACACCTATTCTGGTATGAAACGTAAGTGGAATTGAAAACATCTCCTGTCAATGTCTACATTGTCCAGTGTATCATTTATTAGTAGGTGGACTGTTAGTTTATACCAGTGGCATTTCCTAGACCATTCGCAATGCTGCTATTAATAGTCAGCTGACCTTTCATTACCCCTCTACCTCGTCATCCCAAGCAGACTAAAGAAGCAAAGAGCAAAGACAACAAGCGGGATAGACAGGGTGAAGATGAAGAAGATGAGGCTGTGAAATTACTCTAAATGACAGCTTAAATGACTGGTTAAGATTGGGAAATCCATAGGCTAAACTATGAAAAAGAAAATCAATCATTTGCGTTACACGATGTGTGCCCCAAGGTCCATTTTGTTCAAAGGAGACTATAGCATACAGTGCCAGTTATATAAGAGTAAACAATAAAACTATATTGTGCACAGTTTTATGCCTTTGCCAACAAACCAAGTTGTAAGAAATATGGACACAATCTCCCCTTCCTGAGTTACAGCTCTGAATAATAGGCAGACATGTTTTTTCAAAACATTATGCTGTCACAATAAAGTTGGCCTTGACAATTTGGATATAAAATGTCATCACTTAACTTTATCCTTACAGACATTTGAGTTAGATTGTGCCATAATTAGTTAATTAATTTGTAACTTTACGAGGTCAGTGTGGCCTTCACCTTTGACTACCAAAATCAGTTCATCCACAAGTCCAGGGTAACGCTTTTGCCAGATCTAATGAAATTCCTGATACATTTCGTGAATAAATGTGTGGGCACTGTGACCTTTAACCTGAATTTTGACCTTTGCCCTCATAAAAGTTAGAGGAAGCATGATGTAGTCACTGGTCTCATAGGGTTCGGCAAAAAATTCACAATTCATAGTAAATTTATATGGCTGCATTATGAAAGTTCTCACATATTCTGCTGGGAAAGGTTGCACCTGGGTCCAGCTATTCAGAAAATATGACAGTATATCAACAGTCTGATTCACCCAAGCAGTTGGGGAACACCATTTACTAAACTTGATTGCTAAATCATGTTGCCAATAATGATAATCAAATAAACCAATCAAATAACAATAATAATCAGGATTAATTGCAGGTCAACTAATTTTTCTTACAAAACAGTAAAAAAAAAAAAAGTACTTTTGTACATTCATCACTTCATTCACCTGCTACACGTTACACTGGTCACCATGGAGTAAACTACAGGATAGAGCCTTCAATTCTTTAATCGTGCAGCCAACAAAGGCAAAGTAAGGACAGAATGCAGTGTGTGGTTATGAATAGCTTAATATTGCTTCTTCATCTCCTTCCTACACCCACTACTAGAACAG
>OMNW01034712.1:13127-33968 GCA_900303245.1 Selene dorsalis | reverse complement strand
GAGATGCCCTAAAAAAAAACAAAAAGCAACAGGAGAAAAAAACTAAGATAGACCATGTCAGAAGATAACAAGCAGATGTTCAAAGCCCTGGGAAGAAAGGGGAGACTGGCTGCGAAGGACATGAGAAAGGTGAATTGAATGAATAAAAGCAGAAATAAGAGAAGGGCTCAAGAAGGCAATGGAGGACAAGAATAAGAAAAAGAAAAAAGATTTGTGTAGTCCATGTACGTGAGAGCATGCATTTGAAAGAGAAAGACAAAGTCACTGACTGGCCACATGGGAGCAGAGGAAGGTATGTGCAGCATGTCAATGTAAATACTAAGTCACTTAAGGGCTTCAATCCGGCTGAGATCTTAGCCTGGCTTTACAGTCAGGCATTCATTAGAGAGCCATAGAGAAAAGTGATATATTCAGGGAGAGGGAGATATTATTAGTATCAAATATCTGCCATCAGATGAGCTTATCGGTAACCAAGCCACATTTGTCTCTTCATCAGCTATTCTCTGTGTCATCAAACACCTCTGTCCACCTTTACCCCTCTCCTCAACATTCAGCCGCCTATTCTCCATTTCTTTCCCCGTCTCTCAAATACTTCAAACAACGATACATCTCTCTCTGTCACAGCTCTTTTTTCTCAGTTTCTTTTAGCATAGAAATCACCCAGTCTGTCCATCTATTACCCCTGCAGGGGCAGCAGTGCAGCTGTTGCAGCATCAATAATTGCTACCCGGGTTTCCCAGGGACGCTGGAAAGCCTGGGTATTTAGAAGAAGTGCAATCTCCCACCTGGGTTGCACTCACACTTCTCCGCCCATCCCCATGACCGAGTGACCCAGGGGATGGGCTGTTGGATGGACAGTTTTAAGCCTGCGACATGACAGGCAAGCAACATGAAATGACAGGGTGGAAAGAGGGATGAGAATTAGGGGTGTAGAAGGAGGGGCTGAGGAGGGAGGCCCCTGCCCTGAGATAGTATAGTATCATAGCAGCGCCACAGGTTTGTGAAGAAGTAGATATTTTGTGAACAATGCTGTAATTCCTCCTGACAATACTGGCATTCATTTTGTGTATTGTATATGTCTTAATTGATTATGCTTTTTAAAATGTATTTATTTATACACAGCAATGTCAGGCAACTTGACACCAAATGCTTTATATATGGGATATGGGATAATTAATGTTATATGGTTGAATATTTACATACGTAATTTACTTCAATTTCACCAAGATAGTGCAAACACTAATTCAAAAGGTTCTGAATTGTCACTACCACCTCCAACATCTCAGTGCTTCGTCAGACACACCTCTGACCTCCCTTCGGTCTCAACTTCCTTCTTGATTTTGGTCAATAAGATGTTACAAAGATCAGTGAGAGCAACAACTGAACACACAACAAGAAGCACAACTGAACAAAACCATTCCATACACAACCCTAAGCCCGCTCTTTCTTTTTCATGTTTTCATTTATCATATTAATTTATCACATGGATAACAGCAAGTTACCTAACAATGCCAACAGTAGGTGATTACTGGTGAAAAAAAAACATGTAACTATTGTAACCTTCAAGTTACTTACCCATTTCCGTTTCGTTTGAAGACCAGTGTTGGCTGGGAGAGTAATTCAGTCTTGGATTTAGCAGCTAAAAATACACTGGCAGAGTAGGTAAAAACTTTTGTCGGCAAAAAACACCACTAACTCTTTTTCAGTGGAGGAAACTCTGGGGGCCACTTTCATCTGAAAGGAGTTGTGTGTGGTTATATACTGCGATAGATTATATCTCAGTGTTGGTGTATGTATAATGTACAACACAAGCAGTGGTAAAAGCCAGGGACAGTATTTGCAGACAATAAATATGTGTTTATCTACACAATCTGTGTTTTTCTAATGTGTCTCCAGACCACATGAAGGCATGAAGTAAGGGGATGACAAGTAAAGGATACATTCGTACTCCGCCTGATCTTGAGCCGACAGCCAGTAGCTTCTGTACAGGATCAAAGGCCAATGCAGTGGGCTGGTAAGGGAACCCATGACGCACCGTCTGCAAGATAAAAATATAGAAAAATGTTGTAATTAAATGAGAAAAAACATTTTTGGAAGATTTCTGGGTAATTAAATGATTTTTATCATTTAATGATTTTGCCTGCCCCTGTGACATTCATCTGTATGAATCCAGATAAAGCCTTGTGATTTTGTAAAGGTGCTCTTTAATTCTGTAAAAAGACAAAACATTAACTATTATTCCTCAAATGTTATTGTTTTAACAAGATCACTGTGACTGACAACAAAAAGTTTTATAACCACCATTTTATTCATTTAGGTTATCAGCAAACCAAAAGCTTTTATGGTATGAAAAGCAAAAACATTTTCTTGTATAAAGTGAATGTAACTGCTGTGGGGACAGTCCTGCACCTGAAATAAAGTGCTTCTGTGTTTACTCATGCTACTTTAGTCCAGTACAAATACAAAGGAAGGAATGATAATTGCAAACTAATGTATCCACACATAGTTATAATTGCACATTCCTAGTTCTATTTGCATAACATTTAAACATTTGAGTGTATAATTTCCATTAACTGAGAGCTTATTGAACATTTAAAAACCTAAAAAACCCAAGGGCAATGTCCCCCTATGACATACGCCATTAAAATCCTGCTGCATAATTAGAAAAACAGATTGTGCCATCTATTCATGTCACATCAGTACTGGAAGTGAACTAGCCTCAACATTCATATTCCAAGGCCTGACGAGACAATACACCAATGTCTCTCTGTTACGAGCGGCCACATTTCCTCTCTCTCTTCCAGCTCCCTCCTCCCACTGTGTGAATGCACAGCTGAGCAGCGTTTCAGTGGAGATAGGTGCGGGGTCTCTCTCTCTCTCTCTGGCGCACACACACACTCCCGGACACCGCGGGCGGAGGTTTGAGTTTCTTTTCCCGTTTCCTGAAGTTATTGTTTCTAGTTGGTTTATGTTTCCCATGTGTTTTGGATCGCTGGGCTTTGTTGTTTTAGTTTGGGGTGTAAGTGGCCAGTGGTCCCATTTTCAGTTTTAGTTCTTTTGGCCTTTAGGTAGTTTCTCTGTAGTGTTGGCAGTTGAGGAGAGATCCTACGGGCCACTGCTTGGTCGGTCTCTGCTCTCTGTCCTCCTTATGTTTTGTTGAGCCAGCACCTACATCCCTTTTGGGTTCTTTGGTTTTGACGAATATATTTATTTTTGCTTGATTGAATTCAGTTCTTAGTAAAGCTTAGACTGTTGTTTTCAAAGTTTAGATATTTGTTCACATTCTTTATTTATGTTACTGGCTTCTTTGTGTTCAAGCCTTTGTTTTGGTTGTTTTGAGGCCGTAACACTCTCTCACATTTGGGATCCACTGCAGCTGTCTGCAATTAGTCATACTTAAGTTACCGGCAGTGCATCATTCACAGTAAGCACACTGCTCTGTAGGGATGTGGAGACACAGGCATCAGCAATGTTGAATGGAAACATTACCACATGTTATCTCAGCAAACTGCAGGATTAAAAAAATGTTGATTACTCTAAGAATAACAGTACAGATTGAAACAACAGATCATATTTTGTCTGAAAACTTCTATGAGTGCCCAATGAAACATGGCAAAGATGGTTACTGATTTTGGCTACTTAGACCTCCTAGGATGTTTTCAAGCAACAAACCTGTTCACACTCTTATTCATGTTGGGATAGAACATTTTAAACCTTTATCATTGTTATGCATTTCCAAACAAAGCATTACAAAAAACTCAAGTTGAGCATAAGTATAAAAAACAAAACAGTTGCGGAGTTGAATGAGACCATCCAAGAAGGTAAAACATGCAACTTACTACAGAGAGAACTCTCCCTGCACAACATTAGTGTTAGTATTAGATTCATTTGAGAAGGTAAAATATTTTCACCTGAAGAAGTCACTAATGATACCTCCATCCCCCAAATCATCACGAGAGCAAACACCTGTTTGTCTGAATTGTTTGTGTTTTGCAAAGATCACGTGAGAGTCTATGAGGTCACTCAGTAGTGACCCCACTCAGAGAAAAATTATAAACAACACAGACTTACACTGAATCAATCAACAACCAGGAGACAAAGCTCTGGTCAGTCTATGTACGTCTGTGTTCATGTGTTTCATATGTCCATGGTGCACATTTTTCCCCATTCATACACAGTAAACAACAGCTTCTGTGTGAGCACATTATGATTGTGACATGTTTTATTCATGTTACGCTTAAAAAGTGTATGCATGGATGTGTGTGGACCAAGTACATAACAGAGGATACAAGAAAAACAAAGCAGATGAAACAAACAAAATGAAGAGATATGAAATTGTCATAAAAGTATATCTAGTAGAGAAAAAAGGCAGGTCTGTGTGTGTTTGTGTGTCTGCATGTGTCTGTGTGTGCTCTCGCATACCAATTAATTGCACCTGACCTTCAGATGCACATATATCTGTCACATAATTAATGCATGTGCAGCGGGGTTCCGCTACAAGGCTCAGACCAATGAGTGCCGTGCATACAAATGGAGTTGTAAACAATAATAGTAACAATATGTAACCAATAAAAACCGTTTGCTTTTCATCATACAGTCCATGCAATCTGACTTGAGCAAATTTATTATGAATCAACATTTAGTATTTGCCTTGTCTCATTATGACTAATGTATTTGAAATGCTTCATTTCATTTCCTGGGAATATTGTGCTATAGGCAACACAAACAGCAGTTACTAGAGTTCTACAGTTTTATTTTCAATAACCTGTTTTAGTCCAGGTTAGATGCAGTAGCGAACACCAATTATAAATCTTGGATTGAGTTGCTGTTTATAGCTTTGCAAATGTTGCAATGCGTCTTGATTTTTCTCTGTTACAACCATTCTTCACCCTGCAGTTTGATGTGAAATTTAATGAATTTGAATTAAATCAGATGGGCAAAAAAACAAACAAACAAAAAAAAGATCTACTGGTCACTTTTCAGGCACTACCTTTCATTTATACTGTACTCATTTCTGAGTACACATGAATTTCAGGGTATGCATCTGGAAGGCATTGGCGTATCACTGCATGATAAACTCCTGAATCTGGTGTATTCATGTGGGAAAAGGTGTTGTTGTGGAACTTGATGTCAGAGGTAACTAGAACATTCAAATGTAGGTGTCGAGACATTTGAAGAATGAGAACTGACACATGCCCTCACCCAGTCGTTAAGAATCACTTGCCTTCGCCATCACCAAAAAAAGAGGAAAGTCAAATATTTATCCCACAAGTGAAAGTGTAAAGAGGTGCTCACATGTACACATTCATATGCAAAACACGTGTACCATCTTTGCACACAGTGAAGAAACTAATACCGATATCAAAGGAAGAACAAATTCACCCTCCAGGTCTTGCCACCAGGCACCTTTTGGTTCTCTAGCCTGACTCTGGTGCACAGTTGCTGGGATAAAGGAGAGCCACTCCCCATATACATAGAAGATGCTAAGAAGTGGAAGAGAAATACATTTACTCTGGTGGATCTCCATGCTGCTCATACATATTTTAAGGTCAAAGCCATAAAGCTATTTTTCTTCCTCTTTTAGTGTGTGTATCTGTGAACACATCCACAGTGTGTATGACCAGGTTCACCCACACTTCCATCCTCTATCTTTTATTTATCTCTACAGTAACATGCCACTGCAGTTTTATGTTGCCAAAAATAGAGGTACCTAATACAGATTGATTAGGCAGTACACACATACCTTATCAGCTTGTATTATCAATATCTGTCAGACAGCCCAAAACTTATGAATGGGAATCCAAACACTAAGGAATCACTAAAGATATATTCATGCAGCATTTGAAGCAGCCAAGAAGTACATTAAGAAATGCAGTCAGCTGTGCAGCAAATGTTGACCTGCTGCAAAGGACCTGCTTTATGGCTGCCAGAGGCTGCATTACATCAACTCTGCTCTCAATCCACCTCCTCCCCTCCGGTTTCTCTGTTGTGTTGTCTACTTCCCTCCACACATACACAATCTTTACACACATACGCCTGATGTCTAATCAGATAACCACACACAGCCATCCACACCCCTGAAGGCTATACCACCTCATGTCACCTAACATCCTCTCTTTCTCCACACAGCTGCAGAGATGGTCCAGACCCCTGGCTCTATAAATAGCAAGAAGCACCCATGTCTACCACTATCAGCAAATTGGGTATTAAGCAGCCATACCTCCAAACAGGGATCATGATAGTGAAATATCACATTAAATTCTCTTATTTATCTGCGATTACAGATTGTGGAGTTTTTCCGATTACCAAATGTAATTTCATATTGATAATCAGCACTCCACAGTGTGTGCATTTCCTCACAAAACGTGCATGTCAGAAAGTAAAGGCGAAAAAGTGAATTTCACCGAAAAGTCCCTATGCAAGTGCTGAGTTCTGGCAAATCCTAAGAATTTTTTAAGCCCCAAGGTTAACCAATTTGTAACATTATCTCTTCTTTCTACTCACATTTTTGCATTACTCATGCGATACTCATGTACAAAATGCTCATGGAGCAGGGCAATTTAGAGTCGACTGATGAGTGTTATCAGCACAAATGAAATTTATTATAAGGGCCATATTTCTCTTGTGGTATGGTGGCAATTGTGACTTGAGCCATCACTGAGTTAAAACACAAAACGTTATAATACACTCTCACCACCAGTAGTGCTACATCTGCAGGAGAGATTGGAGGCTGAGTTACTATTGGAAAGTGATGGGATCGGGATTGACCTCAGTCAAAGACAAAACATGATAGAGACAAGAGTTATTGTTGCTCTCCAGCTCTTCATGAGTAAAGAAATGAAGTTTAATACTTCTATGTACATACGTGATTTTATATATTAGATCTTATTTTCTACAGCATTTAATATATATCTATAATATTTACTTTAGGTGAGAGAGAAACGACTTTTTAATTCTTCTGTGAGTCTCAGACATACAGAGAATTGTATCAGGATTAGTAAATTAAACAGCTGTTAATAGTAATATTGGCTATGCAGCAACAGCAAAATTTTCAGTCCTGAGAAAAATTGAATGGATGAACAAATGGGAGGCAAAATGACAATGGGTACTATACCAGCATTTCAAAATCCATTAGGTTACATTTTATGACCAGATCACCAACAAAGATAAAAAACCAGCAAACTGAAGGTCCATGGTCTGGGAGAGACTACAGGGGATGGGAGCAGCTAAGTCCACAGAGATCAGATGGGTTGCAGAATCTTATGAATAGTCTGATCATCCTGTCACCCCCTGTTGAATTTTCCATTAGTATGATTGCACAGAGGATGAGAAGAGTGGTCCTGTCAGTCACTCTGGCCTTGATAGCTCCTAAATCTAAAAATCAACCAAATCACAAAAAAAGTGCTGTGCAAAGACCAAGAATATATGGTGTAATGGATAGAGACCACTTGTGATGTGCAGTTTGAAGCATGAGCAATAAGTAGTAAATAATGCAAAGGGAGAATAGTATATGTGTGGACAGAAAAGGAAAGCAGAAGAAAATGGAAACTATGGAGAGAAATAGACTGTACATGGGGAAACAAGACTAACTGTATACTTTACTTAAGAAAACAGAGTACATATTTTGATTTTCAGGCTGTGATGATGACAAGATTGTCTTATTGTACCCAAAATAAAATGTGCCAGATTGTAATCTCTACCTAACAGATGGTGCAGACACAGTTGTAGATACTAGTGATTTGATATTGTCCTTTGATATTATTGGTTTGATATTTTCGGTGAGTGATTTTTATGATCATTATAATTCATTGATTCATTCATTTATTTACAGAATTATTTAAAAAGTGATTTTTTACTCATCTGATTCCTAGCCTTTTATATCTATGTTAATTTTCCAGGTAGGGCCTGTGTCCTGTGATTATTTTGGAAGTCTGCTTCAGCTTTCACCTCACATCTGACAGACTTGCTAGGAAGCTATGGAAGGCAGAAAAGTAGCAATTTGATTTGACAAAGCAGGCACGAGAGCCTACACAAAATAATGGCTTGGCATGTTACTTATAGCCTACTTTAACAAAAACAGTATACACACAGCTATCCCTGGTTCTTTGACATTGCACTGATGCCCAGATCCTGTTGGTATACAACAAGCTGACAGCTGCGTGTTAGCTTTGGGCAAAAACCTCCACACATCTTCAGACCTCCCGGTGGGCACTGGACATCAAAGTAACCAGAAAGGCACTAAACTTTAAAAATGCTGATGTCAGAATTGGAATAAGAGCGGTCACCTGCAGCTTCCGGGCATCTTTGCTGTAGGTCGATGTCCAGGTTCTTGTCATAGTTCCTGAAGTCTAACTCCAGTTGCGACGTCTTTGGTTTAGTTAACTTAAAGCTAAACGTTTTCCTCCTTATGTCCGGATCCATTTCAAAAACAACAAAAACAAAAACATTTCATCCGTCAAGAAAGAGATTCCTCTTTTCTCGGTGACAGCGGGCAGTAAAGAGTCGACAGTAAATCACGCACCGTGGGTATAACGCGAGCCTGTCCGGTGCACCTGGCGTAGTGGCGTTTGCCTGATTACGGAGGTCGTAGGTGCGCGCGCAGGTGCGCAGGTGGCGCAGGTGCGCAGGTGGAAGATTGTGCAGCAACTAGTCAACAAGCCTAAATACAACTCAACATTTTCTTAACGTGACAGACTGACATAGTTGCCTGACAACAAACCTACCAATATAACAAGAGAAGGTGTTTTGTTGCAGTAAATAGATTTGCCAATAAAAGAAAACAAAATTCGTGAAAATAAATCAATCAATCAAAAATAAATGCACATTTGAGAGTTCAGTGATATAAAACCATAATCACTGATGTACAGTTCTACTATAGGTCTACTTGTCCCTGGAGAGGGATCACTGCAGATCAATACAAAGTTGGATTGTAATCACTTCTATCCTGTGATGAAACATGTCTATCATATGTAAGTGGTCTCACAGTGACCCATGGTATAAGGAAGCTCCCGCTGAAGCTTTATTGACGTTCTGGTCACGTAAAACCATGAAAAGAACAAGATGCAATACTCTGGTGTAGTGTGAACAGTGTACCAATGAATAACTATAAAGAATAACTATAGTTTAATGATTATGAAACATATTACTGTGGCCTTCACAGGAACCAGATTTCGACCCGGTATAGTAGCTACCTATGAGAGATTTTGGACAGTGCTCTGGATTTGGAAGAATTATGTTTATCAATGAGTCCAGAGACTGGTAGGGTCAGGACTGTGCCAAACAGTGATGCTGCTCTGGCAACACATGGTGGCCCGGCAACTAACCAAGACACTTCATGTTGTTTTTTTCCTTTAATCACTTTTGATTCAAAACAGTTTTTTATTTGCGTGTGCTGTGTGTTGTATGCATGCATACGAATTCTGCCTCAGCATCACCCAGGTGTTTTAGCACCTGTTCCCAGAGGCTAAATGTCAGGATGAGAGACAGTAGTGCAGAGAAAAGTAGAGCATTCCCATCACATTCATCCATTTCAATTTACTTTACAGACTCAGAGCAGCCATCAAACAAACAGAGATACACGTGGCTTCCCCAGCCAGTGTTTGAAGGAAGATATTTTGAGGTTGCTATAAAATTCTTTTGATCTTGTCGGGAGCAGCCCAAAAAAAAGAAAAAAAAAAGAGGCATATCTGAATGTTGATAGGAGCGAAGATGGGGGAAGGAGGGGTTAAGGGGAGGAGTGGAAGAGGGGTTTTCTGAATGTGTGAAATGAGCCGGAACACAATCACAATCACAATCTCATTTATTTCTTACCAGACACAATCTTACCTTTATTTTCTAACCTGGCGTTATCTTGTCGAAGTGCCCATCAGGTCTACTTAAGACCCAGGGTGATTGAAAGACAAAGTGTAAATTCAAGATAAATCCAATATTCAAACATACAAAAGTGAAAAGGAATGTATCTTCTGCAGCTGACAACTACAGTCACAGGTTTTATGTATTACAGTAAGAAATTCATTTTACTGACTGTCTTTGAACATATAGGTTTATTATGGACCCTCCACTGAAATTACAGTAGATGAAATTAAAATTAACTTGCATTTATTTATATTATTTCATTTTTTTGCCACTTGGAGATAGCAGAGCAGGAACACTTATCAACAGTTGATGTAACAAAAATGTTAGCAGTAGTGTTGATTTGCTGAAAATTGCTGCTGCTGATGAGAGCACATTACAGAAACATTAAAGATGCAATGAATAAAATGAAAACAACCTGAGACCTGAGGGGAATTAGGGGGACCTGCAGAGTTAGGTGATCAATGATGAGTTCACCCTTTTACACATGCTGTGGAGGGCACCCAATTTGTTCAAGAAAGAGAAAATCTGTTGTGTAAAAGTGAGAGAAAGAGAAGTCTTGCTGTACGTGGAAAGCATTTTTGGGCAGGGGTTATGCCATCTGACAGGATCCTTCTCTAATGCATTAAAAAAGAACATATATGGTTATGGGCTCTTACAGATAAGAGTTGGGACAGTTTTGGAGGCATAACACTGGCAGACACCTCTACATCATGTAACTAAAATTGCCTGAGGCTTTGAAAAGGCAAAGATTACTCAAAGGGTCTTGAGATTTGCCCATCAGATTTCACTTAGAATGTGTAAATTAGCTTCTGTACAACTGCTCAAACTACATTGCTTGAGGTCTGGATTATGAAGGGCATCTTTTCTGTTTTTCACTAAACTGAATCCCAATCAAACACAAAGTTGGGGTCAGGGCTGCTAGATCCTATGTAATCAGGAGAGAGTCGTGAGGGGCCGCAAGTAGAATATGATAAAGAACAGAGCCCATGCCATTATTCCTGTTGTAAATGTGAAGCATATAATAAATTAGATGAATGGATAAGGGGTAGTGGCTTTTAAAGTTGACCAGATCTGTAAGCAGAAGAAAAAGCAGAGGGCAGAAACAGTGTAACTTTTTGGATCACTTGAAAAGCACAACAGCATTTCTCATTCCAACAAATGTGTCCAGAGGGGCTGAAAGTTCAACGTGAGATCTCAAGGTCAGTGGTGGTTCCATCTTGTGTGTTTCACTGTGTGAGCATATGTAACACTGGACTTAACATATGTAACTTCAAATACATTAGCACACTGAAGGGAGGGTAATTATGACGCCACTGCACACAAAACAAGATACAAGCTTTGCACAATATAAAGCCTGACTTTACTTGTGTTCCTTCATGTATAGTCATCAAGTAGTACAAAATTATACATAATCATCATGAATACCAAAATAAAATGACAAGAAGAGAAAGAATTTGTCATGCTCTCTGTACCCACAGATATTTATATCTATGATACCTACATTTACACCAATCTGTGATGTGCAGACTAGTTTATGATTCATGCAATTCACACAAAACTGTGTTCACAGTGTTATATGAATTATGGTTTATTTTGTCGTTGTAACCACTGTACAGAGAAATCTGTCGTAAATGTGTCTTGTGTCTATTCACACCTGAGCTTAGAGTTGAGAAAGATGTTAATACCAGGTCTGACCAGGCTCAAAGAAGTTCCCTATTTGATAGATTCCCCTGCTCCAGTGGCAAGACTACAGCAAACAGCAAGTCTGAACAGACTAGGAAGGAGCAGACTAACATGGGGATATGATGTCATTAACATGATGTGCAACGGAGTGATCAAAGAAGCTGATCGCGCAGATATTTTATTTTTTAATACGTAAATGCACACTGTACGTACGCACACACACACACACATACAGCACATAAATACGCACAGAGTGAGAAAGCTATGTGAGAGCTTGAAAGTATGAGAACAAATGAATGAGCCTGGATAAGCTTCTCTCCCTGCTGAGTGTAGTGGGGTCATTTGTATGAGAGCGGTAGACTACACACTGTTTTGTGTGTGGCTAGAGTATCTTTGTACACTTGCTTTGGCTGTGTGCGTTTTTATGCTTTTATATTACATCTCAAGTTTTATATGACTAACCGCAGAAATGCTCCTACACTGCACAGTTTGCAGTTGCACCATACAGTTGTATCTACCAGGCAATATTTGATACAAATTCCTTACAAAGGAGGTGAGTGTTGAACGCATCATCTTGTCAGCCACATATATAATTTTTATTACATAACTGTAAGGCAATCTTCTCCGTGTAAGTGTGGAGGAGGTTATTGTTGTGATTGTATGCTGGGGCTTCATGCCGTGCTTTCATGCAGCCATGGAGTTACAAACAAGCCATGTGTGGAAGCACTATGTATGTGGTTTAACCTTTAAACAACAGCAGCAGGCATGTCAGTGAATCAGTCATGGCATCTCCATCATGCCTTAGGCAAGTAGGAGTGAACCAACTAGTCACATGTTGCTACCCACAGCACGGCACTGTAACATGTCGCTCTGCCCCCTCATTATTTCTGTGAGGAATCTACATTCACACATGGTTAGTTTTCAAAGCAAAACAAGCAAGCATGTTTCTTAAAAATCTTCTTTCTATCATAGATTTGCTGGTGTCATCCATATGTTTTAGGTTAGCCTGCACTGTCAGTCACCTGTATTATCAACTTCTGTCACAGATAACATTATAATGCTATATTCTGATTATAAAAGTAACCTGCACTAATAATCACAGAAGATGAACAAAATATAACGTTGAAGCAGAAGAGACAGATTTCATCTATCCTGTTACTTACACATACCTGGGCTGTAACAAGGCATCTGCTGTTTCATTGAATTTCATCCAGAAAAAATATGTCACAAAGACCCTTGGATCTTATAATGAGCTGAGATCAATAAATAGATAGATAGTTTAATACATTTAGAGAAAAGAAACTCAACTCCATACTTTAGAGGAGATGAGTTTTGTCAAGTGCTAGAGCTCCTAAGAGCAGAGGGATCCTCTGGCCACTTGGAGAGGCACAGAAGAAACCCCAGTGTTGGTTTAAAGCTTTACAGCACTGCAGTTTCAAGTGGGTTGTTTTCCATAATTAGGTTTCAACTCAGTAGTGTCAGTAATGCCCCAAAGCATTGTGTTTGTATTGTTTTTGGTCAGATTTTCTTCCACAGTAAGTGCACAGAAAGGGCAATAGATTTATGAAAATGTGCATTACTGAAATTGAGATTTCTCATTGTGAATGTGGTCTTCCATGTGGGACACTTGAAGGTTTACCTTAAGGTTCAAGAGGTGTACCTTCATATATCAACAGACCTCATGATAATAATAGTCTTCTGGTGGCATTCCTTGGATTTTTTGTTAAGAAATACAAGCATGAATGAGAATTTTCTTCTCAATAGGAGCCACACATCACACAAAGCCAAATTGCTGTGGTGGTTGACCAAATGCTGCAAAATGAAAACAGACTTCATCAGAGTGAAGTGATGGAAAATTGAGTGAAATGAAGGGCTGTTTGAAAAGCTAGCTCGATTATATTTGCACAGCGTGAGGTGAGGCAGACCGTCTGTTGTCACCTACAGAGCGAATGGACAAAGCATTATGTGAACCCAAGCAAAATCAAACAGAAGATATTTCTTTTGGCATGATACAATAGTTCATGTTTTCATACACAGGGTTGGACACTGAATACTGAGTACACACACACACACACACACACACACACACACACACACACACACACACACAGTTCTTCTAATCCTGTGTCTCACTTGTATACAGTTTGCAGAGCATCTCTCCTACACTATTGCTTTTTTTCTCCTTCCCTCTCCTCTCAGACTGACATCAACTCCTCCTCAATTGATCGCATACTGTGGCTTCTGACAGGCAGCCGACACATGGTAATGTGAGACTAGCTGGAAGTCAACCCACTGAGTCATCACACCCATGGAGAGCTCATAGGGTCACTGCAGAGGGGGTGAGGTGATGTCATCATGCTGTCAAAGGAGAGCAACCAGAGGGAGGGAGGGGAGGGCCCAAGTTCCTGACCTCTGCACTACAGAGGTGAATTAAAAAAAATATTCCTCTACAAAATATTTGCATCCCCCCTTTTGGATTATTTCTATAAAACAATTTTGCTAATAGTTTATACTATATATACATGTACATTGAAGCCTACGGTCCACAATTTAACCATTTACTTCTTCCCTTATGAAACTGAGTGAAATGAATATTTCACAAATGTGTTAAATAGTGCCATAACAATCACAGCAGTCAATATAGTGTATAGGGTATGCATGAATGTGCTGACACATACAACATGGGCTAATGTTAGTTAAATTACCATTGTGTTGTACCATTGTGTAGTGAATTAGCATGTCATCTTAAACTATATTATTGTAAACTTCGATGAGACAAGGAGTCTACAGTCATGCTAGCAGATCTGCTAGATTTTACTTAGACAAAGTGGTGCTTTGAGCTAAATGCTAACGTCTGCAGTTCATTCATGTGCACCATCTAAGGTTAGCATGTGAGCATACTAACATTTGCTGAGTAGCAGTAAATTGTGCTGCGGAGGCTGATGAGAAAATCATTTTGCAAGTGAGTGAAGTTTATCAAAGAGCAAATTGACAAGTGAAAGATTTGACCTGGGACTTTAATAAAATCAGGTGATCACCATGGCAATCCATCTAAAAGTTGAACAGATGTGTCACTCTGGACCAAACTGGTGAACCAACCAACCAACATGGCCATCCCTAGATTGGGAAAGCTTGAAAATGAAACCAGCATTGGTGAAAGTCATCAAGAAGAACCCTACAGTAGATAGTTATGGAGTGTTACACACCAACGACAAACATTAGATTGACAGAATCTGAAATGATGAATCTTTTATTGCATTAGTATTAGTAAGTGTCCATTAGTGTTCCTGAATGGCTGGCTTCAGTATGCAACACAAAGCAACTATTAGTCATATCTGGTTCTCCTAATGAACGTAGAAAGGACGTTTTTATGCAGAAATCTAATTTGAAATGTGATTGTGATGGTGTTATGGGTAATCATACACCCCCTTTTGAGATTACTCATTTATTAAAAGAGATTAGAATTGTGAATGGGGTCAAGATGTCTCAGCAGTGAACCTTTTAACAAGCTCCAAATCCCATAATATTAAAAACTCTTAAAACCTTACTGAGTTCAGACATGGATTTTCAAATGCAGAGATCTGAGACCAGTAGAAGAAAACTTTTTTTCTCTCTCACTGCTAACACAACATAAGTTTATGTCATGTATATAGTGATCCTTCTCACTTAGAGACAAATTCACTATCAAAAAGCGTTGCCCAACCTCATAGGGAACTGTTCCAGGTGCACGTCGGTGTGTAAAGCATGTTTTTGTTTTGACTCTGAATAAAATTTACTCCAAAGACATTATATATGCAGCAAAAATAGCATGTGAGTAAAAGTTTTGCCACTTATGTACAAAATGTAAGATTTGGAGTCACGTTCATAGATTGTACCCCTGAATAATGAAGCATCCCAGCGTGCTAAAATTATTTCATCACTTATTTCATTTCATCAGTTGAAGGCACAAACCAGTGATGCGCTGAAGTGTATGTGTATCTGTCAGAATAGGTTACATTTTGTCACAAGAGCTTACATGCATCAGTCAGTCAGATCTGGTCATCACAGAAACCACTATGAAACCATCACTTTCCATTGATTACAATTCTACAGACACAACTCCACTTTTAGTGAGGTGAGTGGGGTAGAAAAAAAGAGGTGGTACATGAAATAAGGATGAAGTCAGTTGAGGGTACAACTTCACAGAATGTGAATGACTGTCATTTTGACTGTCAGATGAATACCAAATATTCCCTAGTCCTACTACTTACATGAAGCAAATGTGTTTTTGATGACCCTGTGTTGACCAGCTGGAAATACAACACTGGCATGACTGTGATAAAAAATCTTGTGAGTGAGGAGCTCAGATGTGTTCAGTGGAACTACGTTCTAAACTCTAAAGCCTATTTGGCACTCAAACCTGACAGAGTCACATGATCTTACCTACTTGATGTCACATGTCTTTTCCTTTCATCTCTTTAACTCAAACTCAGGTAGCACTTTGGATTTTTTAATCTTATGCTTTTCTCTACATCCTTATCAATAAGACCTTGGTTACCCTGGCAACTGAGGATGAAAGTGTCTCCATTATCAGTCACAATAATGGCTAAACAATATACCACAGCACAGCAGTGTGAAGGTCTTTATGGGCTGAACTCTTGAAATGCTGGACCGGTAAAGAAGAAAAGTAGAAGAAGTAAAACACCCTCACAATGTCTTTTAGATTTTATGACAAACTGTTAGTGACCAGCTGTCTGTTTACTCATCCAGTAGATACAGAACAACATTATTGTTCATCTGGAATCATGCTAGTTGCCATGTTTTTCTGTCCTCCTGCCATGTGTTGCTGTTGTGTGACATTTTGGCTGAAGCAGCTGTTCTTTGCTGGCAACAACTGTACTAAATTAAAACAGTTGTTGCAGACTATTGATGGATCTCTGGATCCATCAATATCAGCGTCTGCCTTTACATACATGTAGTCATGTAAATACATGTCATTGTTAAAACACCAAATGATTGGTGCACCCTATAATGCCTCATCTGGTAACACACCACGTATCCTTAGTCCTTTCTGCCATGGGTTCGAGTCTGAATCATTCTGCGTGCCATCTCACTCTCCAACTTTCCTGACACTCGAGAAGTAAACCCAATAAACCAAATGATAAAAATATCAAACAATTTAAAATGATAATACTTAAATAATCCTTAACCCTAATTGTCACAAAATGTTAGGGTCAAACAGAAAGAAAGAATGAATGAACAGAAAAGCCTTGAACAAAATTGATCTTTACTGAGCAACTCCCTCTGAAAGTACTTTAAGTGAAAAAGAACATAAAATAATGAGTACTAATCTTATTACTTTGTGTCTTCTCTGTACGACTGTGGCATGGACTCCACCAGCTGTTGACTAAGATCTTTGGGTTCATACAGAGTGTATAGAAAGGCAAACACACAACAAACTGCTTTTACTCTTGCCAAAGGTGCTTCACTAGTGAGACATCTAGTGACAACTGAGCAAAGTTACTGTCGTGTTCCTGGATTCATGCTGAGATGATGAGTGCTGGAAGAACCCATTTGAGAGGAGACATGAAGGGAGGCTGGCAACATTGTTAACATACAGTATGTATGTCACGACAATCAGGCTCCTATCTTGTGAAGCATTTCAAGCAAACACTCCATGTTATTTCACCAGCAGCAGCAGCAGCAGCAGCTTGAAACACTCACACTTGACAGAACAGATCTATGATTCAAATGTGTTTGCACCAAATCGATCATGATCATGCCATCAGCATGTCACACCAGAGATCAAGATTTGTTGAACTGTGGACCACTCAGTCATCCAGTTCTGGTGACTTCCTTCCTCTTCTTGCTGTTAGCAAAACATGTATGGCCTTTGCTGATAAATCCACCCACTTCAAGGCTTTACAAGTTTTCAGAGATAACCTTGTGCTTTTGCTCTGAGTTACTATCTGAATATGTGACCTTCTTGTCAGCTCGAACAAATATCTCTCTCACTGTCAAAGTGTTTTCCCCAACATAAATGCCAACAACTGCAGGTTTCCTGTTGGTCTATTCTTGGCAATCTCCAAACACTGTATATAACCACACATCTTGACCCCTTGACCTGGTTTTCAGGCTGTGTAGACTTAAATAGCAGCCACATCCCAGTTGCAAAAGAGTGCTGTGCCCCAAGATGCTTTCACGAGCATCTTGGGGAATTTTTAGCCAAAGACACGAAACAAAAAAACAAAGAAAGAATGACAAGAAATATTTGGTGTGAGATCCCTTGGCCTTTAAAATAGTACAGTTCTGACACAGTTCTTGTAGCTCTCCTTGACACACCTGAAGATATTTGGCAGGTAGATTGCTCCAAGACTCTTGTGGAAGTGTACTGAGTAATCACATCAGAGGCAGGTGACAAAAACCTTAGAGGTGACTGAAGAAACAGGATCATAATGCCCCCATCTGCAGGAGACAAGGATTCAGTGAATGGTCACACGCTATGGCCTTTACAGTGACCAGAGCTCAACCCAGTACAATTCCTATCGGTGATCGAGGATGTGTTTCAGAGTGCTTTCCACCAGCAGAGGTAGATGCCTGTAGGTAGATAGCTAGGTGGGTAGGTAGGTAGGTAGGTAGGTAGGTATGTAACTAGGTAGGTAGGTAGGTTACTTTTGTAGTACCCATAGATAAATTTGGTTTTCAGTGAAGGAGTCGTCAGTCTTTAAGACACAGCATGGACAACAGCACAAACACAGGGCAAAGATAAATAAATTAGTTAATCAAAACATTGCTTCCATGCAGTGTCATTATAAGTGATTCATTTGAGTGAATAACTTTATACCGTTTTGTCGTGAGTCATCATTTAAGATCGAGCCAGCTATTGGCTGTAACTGTCTTGTGTACAGGATTGCTAGGTGGTCAAGCTGTAAATCACCAGTCATTGCTGCTCTTTAAAGACGGATTTTAAAACCATTACGCCAGAGAGAAAGATAAAAGCCTGTGTGAAATCTGTACTATTGGTAAATTGATGGAGAGGGCATTCTCCCGTTTCCCTCTCACCATGTTTGGGTTGCTGTATTGTTTAGCCAACGGGAGAGTGCTATTTCTATTTTATTATTATTTTGATCAAATAAGTGTGTTTTACCCTTGGGTGGCATGAAAGTTTGAAGGGTTTTGTCTGTTCTTCTGTATTTGAGTTAGAAAAGATACATCACTCTTATCTGAAGCAAACTCAACTCTGCATGGTCTGTTGTAGTACAATTTTAGTGGAATTTAAAAGTGATGTTTCAAATGTGTATGCCTGGAATCTTCTCTAAGTGCATTGAGCAATAGCAAGCCACTGAATATAAAGCCTGCTCCTGTCTCATTATTTAGCTGTCTGCTATCACTCTGTCCTCCTCTTCATTCACCAACACAACATTAATATGTTTAGGGTACACTGACACAGGGATGGAGTGCATCAGTATATGCTCTCCATGCTTTGACACAAATTAATACTGGTGTATGTGTGAATCTAAGGGTTGCTGGTCATTCTTTTGAATACATTTTTAATGCATCATTCAGATCAGTTAATTCAACTGACATCCAACGAATGCAATTCAATCCAACCTCTCCCCCTCTCCCTCTCTGTCTCCACGACTTCCTATCTCTAACACAAAATGAACTCACTGTGCTGTAAACAGAAATGCTCAAATGAGACTCTCGGCCACCTGGGTTCCTTCCTTCTTTTAGTCTCTCAGTCTGAGGGTGAGCTCACCATTTTCCCTCTCCTGCAGCACCTTGCTATTAACTATAAACACAAAAAACACTGCATATGAGTTGTTGCATCTTCCCACACTGCACAGTGAGGACAGAAGTCATGACTAACTTTGAAAAGTTATCCAGGTTGCCAAACACTCCCACACATACTGCACCAGCTCACAGATTTATGTCCCCATTAGGTGCAGATCCTATCTTCAAATATTTGGGACACTGAATATAAATGTATAATGACCTTCATATTTCTATCTTTGTTTGGGATGAAAATGCATGAGTTGCAATGAGTTGTGGAGGCTGTCCATTTGGTTTGCATTCAGGAAACACACTTATTCATGTTAATCCAGTTGATAAAACACAGATGTACAATAATCCTCTTTGTTTTTTTCTGATAGCAACAAAAAATACCATTTCATCCTGACTGGAAACAAACCAATTTTTGTTGTGTATAGCACAGTCATACTTTTGTAGCTCAGTGACTGAGGAAAAGGGTCAGGGGAGACAGATTTTTATTCATTACATGGTTCTTCTAAGGTCTCTTGTTGTGCATATCCTCATCCCACAGTCTGCCCAGCATACCATAAGAGAGCAGCATCCTCATTAGAAGGTTATGGAGAGACAATAACAAGAGATTCTCCTTTTGCACACTCATGCCTCCATCCAACAAAATACTGACCTTGTTCAACTTTTACTTTCAGACAGGTATTACCATTTTTGGCATTGTTTCAAAGCTCTGTCTGAGAGTAATAGCCTCTTATGCATGTGGTTTGCAGGAGATTAAATCCTGAGACATACCTGTACCAAAGAATAATTGGTGACAAAAATGTGACAATATGCGGACCAATCACACTGACATCTCCATCCCACTGTGAGCTCTGTCTGCATTTGCAAGATGAGTTGACAGATACAATTGCAGCTTTACTGCTTCTTTCCCCTGCTCCCTCTATGGCTTTCTCTCACTTCACATACACACACACACACACACACACAAACACACACACTACAGACACACAACCTGCACCTGCACTAGCATGAATAAAAAACACTGAGTAAATGTGTTGGTGGAGAGCATATTTGTACATTCATGGGTTTTTCATGAGCACTTCAGCGAATTCAGTGTCTTTTAAAACAACCATGCATTAAGCCACTCACTGAGGAGCAGCAGCTTCCTGCATGGGACCAGGCAATCATGCTGTTCTTTTCCAGCACTTTCTCCTCCCTGCCTGCCTCCCTGCCTGCCTGCCTGCCTGCCGAGGGTGCTCTGCAGCATCCTTTTCAGCTTGAGAATCAACCTCCTTCCTCACTCTCCTCCTCCCCTCTTTTTCCTCCAGACCCCCCCTTCAGTGTCACTCTGCTCAATAATAATATAGCTCTGCAAACAACCTGGTTTCTCTTTGGTTCTCAATGAATTATGCACAGCCATATCCAAAATGATGTACCCCCTGTTTCTGTTACGGGTTAGGAATAATCGCTGCAGTCAGTTCCAAAATACATCCAGAAAAGGGCTGCAATGGGCGGCAGAGGCTGCTATAAATACCCCCAACCCCCCCACACACACACCCCCCA
>OMNW01034711.1:52660-66455 GCA_900303245.1 Selene dorsalis | reverse complement strand
AGAAAAAAAAACAATAAGAAGTGAAAAGGATTCACAGAAAGAGAAGGAAAAAAATGAGAGATGCATCTGGGGATTTGTTAGGACAACATTCTGCAGACTGTAGAGGCATGAAGGGTGGCCATATTGTTTCACCATGGAGAATTCAAGACCCTCAATATTTCTCCTTTTGCTCCTGAATGGGAAACTCAGATAAAATCCACAGTTGGATGTATTAGAGAATCTGAATTTGAATTTTGTTTTAAATTCAAGAAGGTGGGGGGGGCATAAGAAGTCACAGGAGAAAGAAAGAATTAATGATAGATGGTGCACAGCTGGCTGAAAAATGTCAGCATGACACACTGAAAAAAGGGAATGATATCAACCTTCACGCATACTGTAAACCAGGTGACAACGCATACCACGAAACATACCACAGCCACACAAACACAGATGTGAAATACAAACCTAAGTGATCCAAATTTCTCAAATTCACAACACACAGTTTTTTTCCCCACATCAAACCCCCTCAAGCATTCAAAGCGCCTAGATTACTCTCACTGTTTTGCAGGAACATTACCTGTCTCTTGGTTTGTTCTAAAAGATAGACGAGAAACGTGGTGAGATAGTGAGCTTACGTTTCTGCTGATATGAAAGGTGCTCCTGATCTCAACATCAGCTTATTGTCCCCGGGCCGCTGAGAGGAGAGGCTGACAGAAATATAGCCGATCTGTTCCTGTGCTCGATGTAAAGCTTGGGTTAGGAGTATGTGTGTGAGTGTGTGTGTGTGGGATGGGGTTCCCAATGCTTTCAAATCCCTGGCACCAACCTGGGCTGTTGAGGGCCATTCACAAACTGTGATTATAGAATTAAATGGGATTAAAGCGTTATCGTTAAAGATAATGTGACCTGCTGACTTCACGGCTGAATGAGGGGCTGAGACCTGTGTACTACCACTGTGACAGTATGCGTGTGTAGTTGCACCGTCTTTAAACCGGAGGAACTTTTTTTCCCCCTCTGTCATCAATCAAGTAAAATGACCCTGATTGTTTTCAGTGAAAGCAGAGTAGGACGTCTTAGTATTTCAAAGTTCTGGCACCGACGCAAGGACGTCTCAGATGCGGCGTCAGTGATTCCTTCCTCCCAAGGTATCGGGTCTCAAATTGTTCTCGTATCTCAGAGCAGTGATAGATGTAATCATCTGAATATGAGTCAGGTGCGTCTAAAATGTTCTGCAGTTGGGGGGATGCCAACGCCTGTGCTATCTTCAGGGGCATGTATGGCTGCTGCCAAGAAAATCATCTCCGCCACAGCCACTGCTGGCTGTTAATTAGAGCGTGCTCCACCAAGAGCACTTCTACTGAGAGCCTTGGAGCAGGAATGGAGGCCACAGAAGAGGAATGTCCTTCTGTATCAAAGCTTCTAGAGGTCAAATTCACCCTTGTGTCCAATCCTGAGTGAAGTGGAGCGCTTCACCGCTACTGATCTACTGGTGATAACACTTGTTATCGTGAAATTATACATGGCAGTCAATATAGCTTGTTATTCATATTCTTATTAATAATGAAAATGCGTTTCATATGTTTGGCTCAGACAGAGCGGCCCGCCGCAACAATCACCCCATGTAAGGGAGCTGTTTGTGAGTTCTGCTGTTGCTACACAGCCAGCATTAGCATGAACAGCTGTTTACTCACCAGTGTTGCCCAGAGCTTCAGCTGTTGTTGTATTTACAAGACAAGAGGTTACAGTGCTCCCTCTGAGCAGTGCCGCCTCCTCAGGGCAGACTGGTCGTTATGGTGAGTCTATAAAGTGATGAGACCGTATGGTCGGGCTGGGGCGAGCTGGTTAGCATGCTAGCATGCGTCATTAGAAGAAAAGGAGCGATGGAAATATAATCAAATGAGATGTCATCAAAGGACGAAGGATTTTACAGACTTAACTGTTAACTATTATTGATGTGATTATGATTACAGCTAATCACAAATCAAGTCAGCATTACACATCGCCCAGTTTAGTTTAGTCAAGAGTTTGTGTTCTAGACTTTTCATAGTTCAGGTTGATGCTAAAAATAATGGCAGAGTTATTTGTTCTTTCATATGACTCAGTGAATGATATTTACAAACTCTTGGGAGCCTATCATGATCAGTCTGCCTCTTCCTGTGGCATGGCCAGCTCCACAGTAAAAAGGTCAGACTTGGAGGTAAACGGCCCGGTGTTTTATTGGAAATGTGTAGCTGTAGTTTTACATTTAAGGCGTTCTGTCTTGTGAGGGCGAAGCACGCCGAGTCTGGATGAGGGTGAAGTCAAGGTTATCCCGGTTGTCTGTCCCCATCAGCTGTTAAAGAAAACTCCAGTCTGCAAAACACAGGCTCTCCTTCAGCAGCAGAACAAAAGGTGGCAGAGGCAGCCAGTGGATCGATCTGCAGGACGGCACACTGTATGAAAAAGAGGAACCACATTATTGAAGGTTTAGACACACTTAAAACATTTCTTCTTTCTGTGTCACCGGGAAAAGTAATAATTGGTTGGTGAGTGCAGTGTTATTTGTATACAGTGGATGATCATGTTTGTTATTCTAATATAATTATCATAATATAATATTGCCATTTTAGCTGCTCTCTGTACAGTAATCCAGAATGACAACAAAAATGGGTTTGTAAAAAAAAAAACCTGCAAATTTATAAAAGCAGTAAAATATTCAGATCCTTAATTCAGTGTAGAGGCCCCTTTGGCAGCAATTACAGCTTCTTGGGTAAGTCTCTCCATGCTCGACACACCTGGATTTGAGCAGTTTATCCCATTCTTCCAGGCAGATCCTCTCAAACTCCGTCAGATTGGATGGGAAACGTGTATGAACTGCCTTCCTAGGTCTCTCTGCAAATACTCTATGGGGTATAAGTCTGGGCTTTGGTTGGGCCACTGAGCGAGAGTCAGAGACTTGTCCAAAAACCACTCCAGTGTTGTCTTGGCTGAATTCTTTAGGTCATTGTCATGCTGGAAGGTTAACCACCGCTGTCGCAGGTTTTATTTACAATGGAGCAGGGTTTTCTTCAAGAATCTGTCTGTGTGTTTGGCTGCATACATCCCTT
Organism: Selene dorsalis; assembly: GCA_900303245.1. Taxonomy (NCBI): domain Eukaryota; kingdom Metazoa; phylum Chordata; class Actinopteri; order Carangiformes; family Carangidae; genus Selene; species Selene dorsalis. The sequence goes on along the minus strand of OMNW01034711.1, from coordinate 63,390 downwards.
CCCTCAATTCTGACCAGTCTCTTTGTCCCTGCTGCTGAGACACAGCCACACAGCATGATGCTGCCTCCATCAGGCTTCACCACAGAGATGAGAACCAGGTGATAAACAGTGCCTGATGTTCGCCAGATGTAATATTTGGATTTCTGTGTCCGTCATGTCTCATCAGACCAGATAATCTTCGTCTTCGTGCTCCGAGTCTTCAATATACCACTTGGCAAACAGTAAACTGGCTGCCTCATGCCTTTTTTACAAAAAGCACATTCTGTCTAGCCACTCTGCAATAAGGACCTGATTGATGGAGTGCCGCTGAGATGGTCGTCCTTTCGACAGCTTCTCCCATCCCTGCAGAGGACTTCTGAAGCTCTGTTAGAGTGAAGAGTCCTGATGGTTCTGAACGTTTTCCATTTCACAATTATTGAGCCCACTCTGCTGCTGGGACTCTCAAAGCTTTACAAATGGTTTTATACCCTTGTTCTTATCTATGTCTCACCTCAATTTTATTGTGGAGGTTTACAGATCTCCTTGGACTTAATGACTTAGTTTTTGTTCTGACTTGCAGTATGAATTGTAGGGCATCGTATACACACACATACAGGCCACTTTGAAATATGCCCAATTAATTATATTCTTAATACATCTCAAGGATAATTAAAGCAAACAGGAGGCAGCTGACGTCATATACATGTATGCATGGACGTATACAAGTACCAGCACTAGAAGAATAAATATGTGCAAGTGTAGTTTATGCTTGCCTGTCTCCAGTCTCTATGCTATGCTAAGCTAATAATGCCCCAGTTACAGCTGTAATTAGCACCCATGTTCTCATTTTAATCTTTTAAAGAAAGCAAATAATTGTATTTCCCAAAACTATGCTTTCAAAGTTCTTTTACTGAGCAGCGCTTTTACCAGCTGCTTATCGACAGTTAAGCTACAGTTCATTTCCCTGTGTCTAATCTGAGTTTGTGCACTAATTTTATTGGGTTTAAAAGGAAATAGAAGGCACTCATTTCTCATCAACACAGTGAAGAGATAGAGTATCACCATCTGCAGTTTTACAAGCCACTTAGCAGAGCATCACAACTAGTAATAATAAAATCTGTGTGTCTCAACTGGAGTCGGATCTTGCCGTCTACCTAATTAAAGGGGTTGAGGCGAGAGGTTGGTGTGGTCTGGCCGGAGGTTCAGCGAATCTGATGTGTCATCAGTGTCGTGCTGTGCTCCATCCCAAGGTTGCTGCTTGTAGCGGTTGCCAGGCTGGCTGTGAGCTGCTGGGCTGCAGGTGGGGGGGGTAAGACCTTTCTCTGCCCAGCTCCAGTGCAGGTGTGAGGAGGAGGGCTTACAGCCAGAGTCAAGGTTAGTGCACGGTGAGGGAGCGTGGAGCTGAGGGGTTTGTCTGAGGAAACGCAGCAGGGCTAAACGTCTGAAAGTCAGACCTGTGAGCAATTACAGAGAAAGCAGCCGTGATCTGTCCAGCTCCCTTATCAGTGCAGCATAAACATTGCAGAGATTTTCCTTTCATGGAGCTTTCTGTCACTTGCTCATTAGATGCAGATTGATGGATTCTAAAAGCCAACTCCTGCTATTTCTGAATTATAATCACCTCATTTCCTCTTTGTTTCTTTTTTTTGCCATCTTGGTTTGTTCCCTTCTGTCTGACATCCTGCAGCGCTGGAGGTTTAAACCCTTAATGATGGGGAAGCTGTCAGAGAACGCTGACCCACCCAAGCAGTTTGATAGCATGAGTGAAAGGTTTTGTGCTCCCTTAAGTGATCTTTTTTGAAAAGCATCACCAACTTCTCTCCCACTCGTGGACAACCTTCAGGTGTCCACAAAAGGGGGAGACAAGTGGTTTATTTAATTTGGAAGGATAGTCAGCCCCAGCAAGGAAGATTGTTTTATTGTTGTCTGCTACTGTCTTCTTAAGTCAGATGAAGTTCAGCATAGCTCAGTGAATCACTGTCATCAGAGACAAAATGGGTGAAACTGAAAAGTCCTTCAGAGACTTTTTTTTTTTTCTTGCAACCTGAGATGTGAAGATACAAGTTTGCTTTTCATCACTCTCTCCTACTCAGCGGGAATGCTGTAAACGATCCACAGTAACAAATATCCAACGTCCCCGGCCTAACACGCACACACACAAACAGATGATGAACTGACAGTTTGTTTTTGTGACAGAGCCAGAACATGTGCAAACATGCTGATTTTGCTGTAAACTTGTGTTGCTATGTTTGTAGAACGCAGATGAAAACCGAGACATGGTTGACAGGTTTCTGCATGGCAGCTGCTCAGAAGTCCATCTGCAACAGACTGCAAAAACTCATAAATAACAGACCTCACGAGGCACAGGCCAAAATCATGTCCAGCATGTAATGCACAGGAAAGAAAAAAAAAGCCAAGACAAGAAGAGCTTCACAATTAAATTTATCTGCAGCCTTCGAACAAAAGGAAGAAGAAAATTGAGAATAAAAGGCAACATATGGTTAGTAGCACACTGATGGAATGGCTTAGAACACCACTTACTATTTTCAGACAGGCTGCGTGGGTTGAAACATGCTGTTATGCTCCAAAGGTGTGATATTTTCAAAGCAGAGCAAGATCTACATCTTACTGTCTCGTTGTGTAAATTCCTTTGAAATGTTTTTTTTTTTTTTCCTATTTCTACCTTCTGTCCAGCAGTTGCTAAAGACTCGCACTGTGAGTGACTTCAAAGTGAGGGGATATTCAAGGATGTTCCTCGTTCTTCTCATTTCTCGATTATCAGCTCCTCCTTAATGAACACCGCCTCTAACTGCTCTCTCTCTCTCTCTCTCTCTCTCTCTCTCTCTCACTCACTCTCTTTTGTTACTCCATAGGCGATCTTGCTTTGTTGCAACTTCAGTGGCATCCTGCGTACGTGCTCGCGTTTACAGAGATTGTTGTAGCCACTTATACAAGCCCTGGCTCTTGGCTCTCATCTCATGGGTGGTTTACTGTATTGATGTTTTTTTCTCCCACAGGTTGTGACCCTGGGGAAGAACAGCCGTGGTTACCACTACATTCTGGCCAATCTTGTGAGTAATAACCGAGCCGCTCCCCAGGGAGGGAGTGGAACCTGCTTTTTGCTGCATGTGATACGGCTTAGTCTCAGCCATGGGCACAAATGTGCATGCACAATAAGTGGATTATAGGCTTTTGTATGAAATTAAAAAAAAAAGAAAGTCAGTATACAGTATGTTTTGTTTTTTCTCTGTGTATATACAGTATGGATTATTATCTGTGTTGCTCATGCGTTATCAATCACAACCTGGCAGACAGATAACATTGCACATTTGCTTTGATGAAAATATTTAAGTGTAAGATAATCCCCCAACATTTAACCTTTTCAAGTGTCTTTGGAGGACAGCCACCCCCCTCACATACACACACTCCGATGGAGAATATATTCATTTAGCCTTGATATTAGGATGAAAGTTTTAAAGTGGAGGCCTGCCCTGGCCCCACTTGCACATCCCCTGCTGGTGGTTAGAAGTCGTGATTATGCAGGAGCCAGACACATGTCCGTGCGTGACATGACACAATCCTGCACTTTAAAAAAAAAAAACAGCAATTTGACCATAAAAAGAAACTTCAGGGGTGAAGAAGGAAATTTGAAGGCAGCTGGAGTAGCAGAGGTTTTAAAATGCATTAAAATTCTGAATGAAAGTAGGTTAGCTGGTTCAAGGAAAATATTTTGTCTTCAACGTGATCTGAAACAAACAGTAAAGTATCTGCTTGCAGGTTGTTTATCTGTGAATGAATTCAGGTTACACCGCAAAGCGTGAAGGGAAACATTTGCCTCAGTGTAATGGCAAACACATGTCGCTTTCTCATACAGCACAGAGTTCATAATAAAATGCACCTAGCACACTGCCAGAATAGCTGCTAATATTTTGTGGTGCTCTGCCACAGGCTATATTTAAAAAAAGAAACCCTCAAAGAAAAACAAGGTGCATGAGTTTTCTTCTTCCTCCTTTCACTTGTTTTGTTCTTAGGGATTTTCAAATGTGAGTCTGGACAAAGTCTTCGCCGGTGGAGCCAACATCTCAGGGTTTCAGATAGTCAACCCTGAGAACCCGATTGTACAGCAGTTTATGCAGCGCTGGGAGCGGCTGGATGAAAGAGAATTCCCAGAAGCTCGAAACGCTCCTCTGAAGGTAGTTCCCCCTACAAGGCCTTTCATTGCGCATGCAGAATACAACGATCATCCCCTCTGAAGTGCTGTCTATCGGTTCCTCTCCACCTCTCATCCTCTGTTTGCCTTTGTCTTTCTGTCTTCCTCCCGCCCCTCGCTTCCTCCTCTTTGCTTTGCATCCCTCCCAGCGATCGATATATTGATGGGCGGTGCGAGGCAAGGTTATATCGCAGCTTCAATTTACATCTAATTAAACAATGATCAAGAAAGAAATTGATTTTGAATGGCATTTAATTAGATTTTGTCATGGTGCAGTGGTCAACAAACAAGTGGCTCAACCCTCAGTGGTGAAAAGGTCATGTGAAGTTGGGGGAAAGCGCGCGGGAGATAAAACCGCACGTTAATGTTTTTATCTCTCTCTAACTCTGCACTAAAAGTTTTGAAAGAGGTCCTGATCCATTAGTCACGTCCCAGCTTTTTCAATCATATCTGTCTGATCAAACTATTTTTATCATGAGTTGTGCATCAGAGCTTGTACCCAACCCACCCACACTGGTCTGACCTGGTGGCTAAAATAAACATACAGCCAGCCCCGGTGTCCCCTGGGATTATCTCATTTCACTGCAAACAAACACTGTAAACTGATTTGAAAAGATGATGTATTCATATAAAAGCTGCATCCATAGTGGTTTACATCCTTTATTTGTAGTTTCATAGAGCATAACATCATCACCGGAAAGTATAAAGTTACAAAAACAGTAATTTTATCTTATCTTCTGCCTCGTACAATGTGTTCCTGTCTCTCTGTGTCCTGCTGTTTTATTTTTGTTTTTATTTTGGTTGTTTTTTTGGGGGGGTTTGTACAGTACACTTCAGCTCTGACCCATGATGCCATCCTGGTGATAGCAGAGGCCTTCAGGTACCTGCGGCGCCAACGTGTGGATGTCTCTCGCCGTGGCAGCGCCGGAGACTGTCTGGCCAATCCTGCTGTTCCTTGGAGCCAAGGCATCGACATTGAGAGAGCTCTCAAAACGGTAGGAGTGGGGAGAAGGGAAGAAAAAGAGGGAGGGAGAGAGAGAGGGAGAGAGGCAAGCAGATAACTAAAGAAAAGGCTAGAAGAAGTGAGGCAGAGATAGGGAGCGAGACTGTGATAAAGATGGAAAGTGACAGAGAGAAGGGAAGAGAGCGCAGAGCTGTTCTCCTCCCTCTGCCTCCAGATATCTCTGCATAGAGCTCACTCAAATCCAGGCCCTCATTACCATAAAACTACATCTTTTATTAAAGCGTATCCAGTTCATCATTTGATTAACAGGCTGTGCACACTCCAGTTGCTCCACGGACACAAGCACCTTAATACCAGCTATATATGCAAAATGATGGCTATTACACATCCCCCTGTGTCTGTATGTCCCTCATGGCAGGTCCAAGTGCAGGGTATGACCGGGAACATCCAGTTTGACAACTACGGCCGCAGGACCAACTACACTATAGATGTGTATGAGATGAAAACAGGTGGGCCGAGGAAGGTAAGACAGAGCGGTGACCTCTATCAGCTCTCATCCATCAACTGTCAAATCCAGACAGGATCAAAAAACAAAATTCTGGTCTTTATCAAAACACAGCTAACAGCTGGCACGGATCAAAGTTTGGTTCATTATTTGTCAAAATCATGGAATTCAGCCAACTTGTAATTTTAAATGATTTATTGATCATCTGTGCTGGACAATAAATCTCTATGTATGTTAGCCACATGTTTGGGCGTGCCAAAACCAATGCTATGCGATCAGCTTAAACCACTGCGAGAGAAATGGGTGTCACTGTGTGACAGAGGAAAAGATTTTTAAATCGGCCTCTATACCTCCATATTAAAGCACTGAAGGCTTTTTCAGTCATGTGGGACCAGCAGGGCTGAAGGGACAGTGCAGAGTAATGCTGATTGCCTTTCTCTGCCTCTGTTAGGTAGCAGCACTGATGAGCTATGCCAGGCATTACAAGCCCCACAAATCACACACAGCCTGTGATCTGATAGCTAAAACTGTCCTATCAAAAGAATGATATAAGACTATTTCTATGCCGTGGGATAGTGCAGAAATGATTTTTGGTCCTCTCCTGACAGTAATTACCATTCAAATAACCAATTACTGCAAAGGGGATCCAAGAATTCCTCTGGCTCCTCTTCAAAACGGTAATTCCCACTGGTACATTCACATTATAAGCGGTACCATATGATGACCTCTGGTTTTATTTCATAACCTCACCGGGTTCCAAGAGACAGCTGTGAATTTCTCGTTAGCTGGATAAGTGTGGGCTCAGTCTGATATGACATGTGATTATGCCGCATGCCTCCCACACTTCAATTAGCATCACACAGCCCTTACAGCCATCCCCACACAGTCAAACAGGGGAGGAGAGAGCAGAGCAAGGGATGGAGTGAGTGGGAGAAAGGAGGTCAGGGGGAGAGAGAGTGAAGGAGAGAGGGAAGATGAGACAGGCTGGGCAGCAGTTTGTCAGGACCTGGAGCCCCCGGTCACCCTGGTGACAGTTAGAGGATGAAGGTTCTTAGCTGTGACTGTCACCAGTGATGTATGGGCTGATATCTGTCCCAGCTGCTCAGGGTGAGATCAGGACTTTGCCTCTGGAGCAGCACTCCATGACACAGCTCGCTACAGCCTCGTTTCTCAAAATATCACTGTCCAACAAGGGCCGGGAATAAACATTTGGGGCTTTTCTCTCGTCTGGCAAGTGCACCAGCTACAACCACAACTGTAACCACAGTTTGGAGTTGAAGTTTGCTGCTTTCTAGCGCCTCCATTTGGTGTTAAAATACTCTGCACTGTTGTACACCTGTCTGGCCCAAACATTTAAAGATCTGAGGCAAAAAAAAGAAGAAAAAAAAAAGAAATGCGGACCAGATGTGAAGGGGAAAACCCTAGCCAGCAACAGTTAGACTATTGGCAACAACATATGCAATACGTTTCATCGTGAGCCAGAGCAGCCATTATTTCAGATGGGCAAACAAACACTTGACATTGGTTTGACTTAAGCATCTGTACAGCAGAATACAGAGTAACTGCAATGGCAAGACTGTGTAGAAGAGCCTGTAGAGCCACTGAAATATTAGGCTAAATTATTAAACATGTATGCAGTTCATAGGACTGAATATCAATTATTTACCATAAAACCTGAGAAGCTGAAGGTGGGAGGGATTGAAGTTGTCTGGCGAGTGCTCATGCAGCTCAGTTCCCGCATGTTTGGCTATTTGATCGTGAAAAACCCATTGTATATTCTTATTCATAGTATCTTTGATCAAGACGCTAACTGCCTGTTGAATGCAGAAATGTAGTATAAACACCTTCTTTATTCCATGTGCAGATTGTCATTTTAGTATTCTGCTCATTGGCTGCTGTGTTGGTCGAACTTTAGCGCAGAGGCGGCGGGCCTCTGGGAAATACAGAGTTGCTTTAATGAGCCCCGCATCATGGCAGTTCCCTGCATTGCATTGAAGTGTGCCTGCTATATGTCCACTGATATCAGTGTTGTCAGTGGGTTGGAAGGCACCACTAACCGCTGTTTTCTTTTTACAGATTGGGTACTGGAACGAGTACACGCGATTTGTAAATATTATGGACCCGCAGGTCTCCAACGACTCCTCAGTGGAAAACCGAACGATTGTGGTCACTACTATTATGGTACACTTTCCATGCAGTTTTAAATGTTTCACGTATTCTGCCACTCAAGGTCATGGTGTTGATTCCAATGAGTGATACATTCTGTCCTGGGCGGGTAGAACCACATCTTTTTTGCGTTGCTTTCCATCCACTCACTACACGTTGAAACAGTCGGTCCGAAACCGGGGGAGTGTTTCAACTGTATCCGTGTGGGTGTCAAAGCATTTTGATTTTCCATACTTCAGTGGCCTGTCGTAGCAGTGACATCACAATAATGGTATATATGATAATGGTTGACTCCATCAATTACAAAACGCATACAAACGCATACGTAAGTAGACCTGTCTGTCCTCATCAAGTAAATGTTCAATGACACTTGGGATAGACTGGCCGAAGAATGACTGCAGGACCATACTGCAATGGTTTTTCAAGCTGGGCAAAGCAAAATAAACAACATTGGAGTAGGAATAAGAAGGTGGGGTGTTTTCCCTTGTTATCGCCTCTCCAATCTATTTTGTATTGCCCCCTCATGTGTTCTGTGTTGAAGTATAACCTCCAGTCAGTGCTCGAGAAGAGGATATTTTTCTGGGCGTTGTCCCAGACCAAAATATGCAAAACAAACAATAATGATAGATTTATTTGCTTGTAATTTTTCTTAACTAAATGTTTTTAGTTCACTGGCTGTTTAATAACCTGATGCAGCATCTGATTCAGTGGAAACAAACATGTGAAATTGATAAAAGAAAAAAAAAAATGTTTGAAAACAATAAGGATCTTTGGTGTTTATTCGCCGTTAGATTTTCATTTGTATTCCAAGGCGCCTGGAAGTGTCACTCAATAGTAAGAGGAAACATTTAACATTTCTGGATGAGAAATACAGTCAGGAGGTAAACACGTGTTAACTGGAGGGAAACACTCAGTGGAATCGGAGGTGAGGGGATACGTTCAGCACAGAACAAACAAACCATTGCTCTCCTACTTGCACTCTAATTGTGTGTGGCTGTAATGACAATGCCTGCTCTCCTGAGCGGTCCTATTGTTTGATAATGATGATGTGCTCAGTAAGAGAAAAGACAAGCTGCACCAGCGTTTTGAACAGGAGAGGAAAACTAGCACGCTCCTGATCTCCTGATGTAATTATTTTATTTATGGAGTATTTTCTTTCTGTTCTTTTTTTTTCTCTTTTTTTTTTTTTGCATTTTTCTGGATAGCAAATAACAGCTCGTTTTGTTTTATTTATTTATCCTTTCATTTTCTTTTTCTTTATTATTTTGGAATGAAATGGCCTTTAACTGCGCATTGGTGCAATGTGCTTGAATATGTTGAGATACTATGGGCACTTTCTGATCCCTCTCCTGTCACTGGCATTTACTTATGAAACCCATCCCCATTCCCATCCCCACCCACCTATGAGCTGACCCACACCTTGCCTGTCAATGACTCCCAGCCCCAATAAAACTCATTCTGGCCTTCTGTTTTCTCCTACACAAATGAAAAAAAAACAAACAGTGCCCCCTCCCCCCCTCTAACCTTCCTTTATTATGCCACAGAGTAGCACCCTTGGGCTCAAAATGGGTTGGGTGCATTGGGCTCGGTGTCTGCTGGCTGCCACGGCTTGATGAAAGCAGGGTGACCACATGATCATGCTGCTGTTATCAGTGCATATTTGTGCATTCGCAGGGCATCATCTTTGTACGCATGACTGCATGGGTGTGGTTACAGCAGCTTACAGTATACTATGTTATATCTGTGTGTGTGCGGATGAACCTGTGTGTGTGTGCAGAGGAATGTGCGTGTGTGTGTGCAGGGGTGTGTGGTAGTGTATGTGTGCACGGGCACATATGAGTGCATGTAAGCATATTTCTGTCTAACTGAATGTATGCTAGGGCATGGGGGTGAATAAACCAGCGTGTGTTTGAATCAACAGGAAGCTCCTTATGTGATGTACAAGAAAAATTATATGCATCTGGAGGGGAATGACAGATATGAAGGCTACTGCGTCGATTTAGCATCTGAGATTGCCAAACATGTTGGAATTAAGTACAAACTGTCTATAGTAATGGATGGGAAGTACGGAGCCCGAGACCCCGAGACCAAGACGTGGAACGGGATGGTGGGTGAACTGGTCTATGGGGTGAGTACTGGGAGCCTTGGTTTCGCTGATTACATGACAGTTTGCAAGGAACTTCAACATGAGAGGAGATCTCATTTTTCTGTCTTAAGGTTATCACCAACCCGTTGTGAACTCATCAGCTCTTGCCCACAGTTCAAAGTCTAATGCTGTCTCAGGAAGCTCAGCTGTGAGTGAATTTGTCAAATGCAGCCTCAAGCATTGGGGAGTTGATGATCATCTTGAGACGGAGAAAATGAAATCATTTCTCAGTGCTGTTCATTGCAATTAATCCTTCTTGCTTAGCCTAGAAAGCGCTCTCTCTCTCTCTCTCGCTCTCTCTCTCTCTCTCTCTCTCTTTCTTTCTCTCCCTCTGTCTCTCTTGCTCTCTCTCTCTCGCTCTCCCTCTCTTACAGTCGAAACAGAGGTAGGTACATGAAAACAATGAGTCCATATGGCAAACACACTGTAATCACTTTGTTGAATGAAAAATCGTATGCCTTTGAAGTGATTGTGTAATTATGTTCAATGTTTGATGTGTATGATGAATATGCCACATTGTAAATTCGCAGCTGAGAAAATCTGCTTTAGAATCAACAGCTAAATGGTGGTTTGCGGTTTGCAACAACAAGATCCATATGTGTTGTGCTCCATAAAGGTTGAACCTCTCACATTAGCGAGGGGTCATGCCGTGTTTTACATCTGACGGAGCTCTCGGGCTCTCGCAACACCTCAAGCATTCCAAAATTACCCCCGTCACCCCCCGCCCCGCCCTCCCCTTAACTCCTTTCTCGCCTTTCTC